>JAESUZ010000015.1:0-77262 GCA_017311185.1 Proteles cristata cristata
GGATAAGACCAAGAGGAAAGAGATATATTCCCAGTGAGTGGTGTGCTGGTAAGTGCTCCCCAATGGGGGCGCAGGGGTGGGGCGAAGCCTGGTTGAGAGTATCCGGCGATTTGTGTGGTGTAAAAATTCCCACCATAGCCCATTTCAAGTCGGGAATGTGACAGCAACCGGCTGGTAGAACTCCTGCAAATTTCACCCTCCAACTTGGGAGCTGGTGCAAGTTCATCCCACCGCTGCATAGGAACTCGTACGATATTAAATGCATAGTCTAGGTAGACTATCTACCTTATCAAACTGACCCCAAAGTGGAAAATGACTCAGTACCACAGAGCTTTGTTTCTTGCCCCCATGACAGTAAACGGCAGATAACAGGGAGCCCGGGAGTCCTCCAAAGTCATTCAGAAGCGTCCAGGGTCACCCTGGTCATCTCCCTCCCAACCCAGAAGAGCAGAGACTGCAGCAGATGGCCATGGGCCTCACTTCTGCTCACACTCCATTGGTTGGAACCGGTACATGGCCACCTTTGACAGCAAGGGATGCTGGGAAATGTAGTCATGTTGGATGCCCAGGAAGAAAAGGAGAGCACAGACTTGTTGAGCCTCAGCTAGCCCTGCACAATCACATTTTTGAGCACTTATGTTGTGTCAGGGACTGTGCTCACCAAGTTTACATGGATAGGAGAATTAACATCCTCGATCGATGAGAGCCGAAACTTAGAGAGCTTAAATGATTTGCCAAAGGTTGCCTAGGAAGTAGCAGAGGCTGGATTCAAAATCATGTCCATCGTACGTCTACGTGGCTTCACCACTGCAGAAATGGTGGCTGGGCGTAATCTGATCTTATGTCAGAAACCAGCTAAATCAGTTCTCCTTTGACAGGACACAGCTCTCGGTCTGGCCTCTTCAGACACTGTCTTTTGTCTTACTGGTGAGCTTCAGGAAGAATGGATTCTTCCAGTACAGAACGGGGCCCCACGAGCCTTTTTTGCCATTCTGGGGTGCAAGAGCAGACATCCGTCAACACAGCCCTGCCTCGACAGCTGCAAAGTGGGGTCCAGACGGTTTGTTAATATTAAGCACTCAGCTCTGCGTGGTATTTCCTCTTTTCATAAAATATAAATTAGTAAGCTTAGTCCTGCACTATCATTCCCCAACATGTTGCCTCGGCCTCCTCGAGTCCCCAAGAAAGGAGTCAAGTTGCAAACGGTGCCCTGGGATTTGCCCACAAACCCAGAGTCTCCCCATGGGGGTGTCTGTGCTGGTGAACTTCACTCGTCTTACTCCCCTTCAGATGTGGTTATTAGATGCACCTTTTGGATAGTTTTCTACTAAGTAAACAGAATCACTTAAAGTTCTTATATCTACAAGAGAGAGAACCTATTAACCGAATCCAGAAATACTGAAATTTAATCTCATTTCTATTCTCTCTCAACATTGGACAGCAAAAGAACTTTCCAGTCAGTGGGGCATTTCTCCCTTTGATGTGACATGTTCAGTAAAGTCACGGGGCATGGATTCCCCGAGCCGTTAGTCTCTGCGGCATTTAGAGCCACACTTCTTTCTGGTTCAGTTTGATCAAAGATACGCCAGGACACGTAAGGTCTGCAGGCTCCGCTTTCATATTTAGTCTTCGGAAGTTCAGGGTCTCTCAACTGAGTGGCCCTTGCCGGGCCGTGAAACACCAAGCCGATTACCATTTTCTTCTGACGCGGAGTGTTTTATGCAGCATTTTACACAACGGCGGATAGCTCTCTTTTGGGGAAACGCTCTCCGTCTCCAGAAAACTCTGCCACGATGATTTTCTTGATTTATTTTATTTTTATTTTTTTTAATGTTTTATTTATTTCTGAGAGAGAGAGGCAGCATGAGCAAGGGAGGGTCAGAGAGAGGAAGACACAGAATCAGAAGCAGACTCCAGGCCCTCAGCTAGCTATCGGCACAGAGCCCGACGCGGGGCTCGAACCCACGAACTGTGAGATCATGACTTGAGCCGAAGCCGGACACTCAGCTGACTGAGCCACCCAGGCACCCCTTCTTGATTTATTTTAAAAGGTCACAACTAAAGAGGGCGTTCTCGGCACATATCCATTCTTCAAAAATACGTAATCGCTAATTATCGTCAATACACGAGATGCTAGAACTGATGCTGAGGAAACATAATGGAAACATCGTTCCTCGACCTTGAGAAACTCGCAGATTTGAGCAAGAGAGCAAATCCCAGGTTTCCACCTTCGGAATTCCCGCTTTGCAAAGCAATACTCCACGTTAGCTCTGGGCCGAAGAAATGAAAGAGAATCACAAGGCAGACCCCATCTGCCTTACATGGACTGTGCTTTGAAACTGCACATTAAGCTACTGTGGAAATCGAGGCCTGCCCTCGTTAACGTTCAGAGCCCGACTTGAAGGTCCAAGTGCAGACACGGTGAGCTCACACAGTCCCGCCCATCTTGGATACAGCACGTGCCTGGCAGTTACACTCTCTAGGTCCAGTCATTGCAAAAACAAAGCCCAAATCAGATGATGTGATTTCACCCACCAACAGTCCCTGCTCTGAGCCTGTAATCATTGTTTACACTTTCCCATGTCAGTCTGGGGGAGCCCCTCTCTCTGCTTTTCCTCTCCCGATGGCAGCTGGTGCTGTGAACGTTTGCTTGAAACAAACATTCTTTCCGGGGCATGCACGTCTGTGCCCTCGCTCTGGGCGGCCGGTGCACAGCCTTGGATTATGCATGTTTTGGTGCGGTTTTCACGTTGGGAAGGGCGATGCTTCGCGGGGGTGTGGGGGAGGGACTCCGATGGGGACTGAAGACGAGGCCGGATTCTCCTTCTCCCCTCCACACTGAGAGTGTCCCTTCCCCTTGACTCGACTGACGATGCCTCTCTGGGGACAACTGGGAGCTCACGTTACAGTAGCAATTCTGGGGCCTTTGAAGTCCCAGATGCAGGGGCAAAGCCCGTAGTGATTAGGGGCCACTCCTCCTTGGGAAAGTCACGGCAGCGCGCTTGAATCCGAAGTGCAGTGCGACAGGAGCACCTGGCTGAAATGGAAGCAAGGAATGCGACTTTGGCTCCGCGCAGAAGGGGGTTCATTGAATCCCACAAGAATGTTCATCTCTACACAGTGCTTGATTCGGAAAAACCCGCACTTCAGAAAATAAAAACGGAACCAAAAGACCCCTTCGGACTTGCCAGCCCAGCAAAGGAACGCCCGAGTCCCCTCTCAGCTGTCGGGGCGCCGGCGGGGAAGGCAGGTCAACAGAGGCTCACACGGGGATGACGGGGATGACGCAGAGATGTCCTTCGTGCCGCCCTGGCGTCCTGAACTTCCGCAGACGCCGGTGTAGGCTTGCTCTTCCCGCCCTTCCCGTGCTCGCTCTGGCTCTCCACACCCGGGCCGGATTTCCCAGCGGCGGTGCCTGGTCCAGGCGTGTGCGCGTGTGCGTGTTCTGGTTTCAGCATCCTCTCTCCAGCGACGCTCTCCCGTTCCCTTAGCTCACACGTGAGCTGCACCTGAATCGGCCGGAGGGCTCGTTAACACCCAGGCGGCCAGGCTGTCCCCCAGCTTTCCGAATGAATCACCAGGTCAGGGTGGGGCCGAAGGTTTCTCTGCGTCTCTAACAAACTGCCAGCTGACTCTGACGTTGCTGCTCCAGCGACCACACTTTGCGAACCATGGGGATGGACCAACCGGCTTGACTCAGTGGCTCGTCTGAGCTAAGGTGAGTTTTCATGCTGTTGGAAAAGGTCCCTGGACTGAAAGTCGCAAGAAGAGCCGAGTTTGAGCTCTAGGCAAGAGCACCAACTAGCTATACGGACTTGGGCAAGTCCCTGGAGCCCAGAGGGTCTCAATCTGGATCACACTTTGGGGTCACACGGCAACCCTTCTTTTTTTTTTTTAATGTTTATTTATTTTTGAGAGACTGAGAGAGACAGAGCGTGAGCGGGGGAGGGGCAGCGAGAGATGGAGACACAGAACCTGAAGCAGCTCCAGGCTCTGAGCTGTCAGCACAGAGCCCGACGTGGGGCTCGAACTCATGGACCGTGGGATCATGACCTGAGCCGAAGTTGGACGCTTCACCGACGGAGTCCCCAGGGCCCCCACATGGCAACCCTTTTTAAAGGCGATGCCAGATCCCACCCAGGAGGCATGGCACCAGGGCATCAGGGTGCCATAGAAGCCCTATGGGTGACTCTCTGTGCTTCAACCTCTCTGAGCCTCGACTTTGCCCTTTCTGCGCAATGGGTACGATCATTTTTACCTCACAGGACCATTGAGAAGAAAAAACCACAGGTAAATACTGAAAATCCCGTCATAAATGACAACGTGCTAGTCAAGCAGAGGGTAGGTGTTACCTTCCCTGGGAGGGAAACATATTTAAGTTTGAACAGGAGTCACCAATACTTCTGCTAGTATCTGAGCGGGACAGATAGTTCCTGGCATGAGTTAAGCTGTTGGAGAAGCTTGGAGGAGGAGGAAAGCGTTTTACCATGTTCATCTTAGTCCACTAACACACAGGTCTCCCCTTGCTTTTGCTCTGTATTTTCCACCCAGTGTAAGAAAGTTCAATTCTTCTTGGTGGCCCTCGAGTGCTCTGGTGACCCCAACTTACTCTAAGCCGGGAGTTGGCTAACTTGTCTGTAAAAGGCCAAATAGCCGCCGACAGCTGGGAGCCTGCTTGGGATTCTCTCTCTCCCTCTTGCTCTCTGCCCCTCCCTGCTCACGCTCTCTCGCCAACAAACTTAAAAAATAAATAAACAAAAGGCCGAATGGCAAATACGGTAGCCTTTGCAGGCCCCGCAAGCATCTGCTGCAATCGCTGAACTCCCCCCATTGTAGCTGGAAAGCAGCCACAGACGATTGGTGAACGAACGGGCGTGGCCGCGTGCCAATAAAACTTTATTTACAGAAACAGTGGCAGCCTGGATTTGGCCCCCAGTGCTGTGATTTGCCCACCGTTGCTCGTGTGTGCGGGTGTGACGGAGGGCCAGGCAGGGCAGATCACATGAGGGCTGGGAGGGCACTCTTCCGGTCTTCCAAATCACCAGTTGGCGCCGGGTGTATGCCCACATAAGATGACTGCGGTCTTGCCAGGCACGCAGCTAGGTCCTCGGGAAGAAAGAGGTGGATGTCCCCGCCTCCCTTACATTGTTGCTTTCTGCTTCAAGGTGGGGGGACACTCTTTCCCGGCCACCCAGAGACACCGACCAGAGCATGTCGGCCCTGTCTGTGCCTAACACTAGACAGTTGCAACCAGCTTTATGAAAATCTCACCCAAACTGTCCCAAAGCAGGATCCCTTTGTCCACGCTTTGTAAATCCCAGGCTCCCCTCTGCACAATCGGAGTCGGGGGTGGACTGCCCCCGCCCCCCGCATATGCGGACACTTGGCAGCAGCTTCACACAGAGCATCACGCAGCAGCGCGGTGACTGGGACGGCTCGGCGGCTGAGAATCAGACTCAGAGACCCCACGCTAAGTTGCTCTCCACCTCGTTCCTCTGGACAGGCTCCTTCGGGGACCAGTCGCCGCCGCTGCTCCTTCTTGCCCTGGAAGTCCCCCTCCGGGATCTTCGAGCTGGAAGTCACCTCGGGAGAGCTCGGCTCAGCCCTGGCACCTAAGGCCGTGCCCAGCCTGTTCTCTGCACACAATACCCCTGGGAAAACGCAGATTCAGACTCAGCAGACCTGAGCGGGGCTCGGAACGCTGCATTTCCCACCCGTTCTGGTGACGCAGAAGAGGCTGGTCCTTAAATGTCACTCTGGTTATCAAGCAGAAGGAAAGGTCCCTGCTTCGCGGATGATGTGCTGTGAGTCCATCAAGGGGACTCACTTCTCCCGGGTCGTTCAGCTCTGCACAGAAACTAAAAAGGAGCCTTGCTGGCCCCTCGCACTCCGCCCACCCCCCACCCCCACCCCCGGCATTGCTTCCCAAGGACTGGTCTTTGCAACCCGGGTCCCATGAGATGAGGACTTTCTAACTCCTTAAGCACAGATTCCACCCTTTCCGCTGGGCGCATCCCCCCTGCGTGCAGACCCCCCGGTGGGTTCCCCCATCGCTGCGGAGACTCCGGCCCCACGGAGCAACTGGATGCTCCCCGGAGGATGGAAATCACTCACCAGCCCCTCCTGGAAACGCTCATCTTTCTGGGGGACAGGCTGAAGTTTGAGAAATGTCAGGAAAGGAAACCAGCCCATCAAAAGGAAGCTAGCTCCAATTTCCGCTTTGGGTTAGTAGCGGCTGGAAACAGGTGGAGGCCCTGAGTGAGTGTGTGTGAAATGCACATGGAGCCGCGCAGAAGGAAGGAATGTTCCACCACCGGCAAGCGTCCTCTGGACTCAACCCGTCACAGGCAGCCTGCGGGACGAGAATTTATGTATGTGTTTCCAATTTCTCTGACGGAGTCTGTTTAGATTGAGGGCGGCTGTTTCATGTTTGAAATATGTGTTCCACAACAGACCCCGGAATCACAGAGAAATTGCTCCTTTCGTTCTGTGAGCCAAACCCCAGACTAAAGGGGTTTGGAACTCCCCACAAGGTGCTCTTTGCTTATTGCTCATTCGGAAAGAGACGACCATTTCTTTAATGAAACGCAATGTCGAGGAAGGTGCCAAGAATCGATGCTCCCTCTCTACCTTCCCATCTGGTAGCTTCTTTCTAGCCAATTAACTACCAATGAACTGGGGCCGAGCTGTAACTGGCGTGCTGGACTCTCCTGTGCGCGGCCACAGCACGTGTCCCAGGAGGGCGTGGAAGTCTCTGGTCCTCTCTCGATTCGCGAAAGCCCAGGAAGGAGCCTGCCCCCACCCCCCAAGACCTGTATTTGCAAGGCCAGTCTGGTTAGCTGTAGCTAAGCCCAAAGAATTAAAGCTGATGGGTTGTCACCTTACAGACAAATCCGGTTTGCTCGATCTCCCCCTCTGGTTTTAACTACATCGTGTCGGCGGGGAAACAGCAAAGGCCCGCAAAAGGCCGGTCTTTCACGAGCTTTACCAATGAGACTTATTTCTACATGAACACCATGCTGGAGAGGGTTCTCCGTCTGGAGGGGCAGGGGTGTTGGGTCTTCTATTGTCTGAAAACAAGCAAGGAGCACAGTGTTGTGCTCTGTGAACTCGCGCCCCGCATTTTAAGCTAGTCAATCGTTCCGTACCCACACCTATTTATGCTTTTCTCTTCTCCAGGCCAGTACGAAGCTCCGGAGAACTGGGATTTCTTACCATGTTGTTTGTTTTCTGAGAATTTGCCATTGATTTGGAGTCAGTGAGACCTTGTTGACACCCCTTAAGAGATTGGAGTTTTTGATTTGTTTCATTTTGGTTTTTTGGAAAGGACTAAAAACAGCTGGAGAAGGCAACTGGCTAGCCCGATGCGTGTGTTACTTTTTGGGGTCTTAGAATTCAACCAAAATGGAGGTCCTTCGATAGCACAAACTCGGTTTCTGACCAGGGCTGCCGGGAGGGCTTCCTAGCGTGAGCAGAGGAGACGACCTACCATTTTTGTGGGCTGCTCCGTGCCGCATGCCTGACATACAGCCAAGTCTTAACTCCCAAGGCCATGCCGTTGTCAAGGGCCACAGCTCGCTCCCCAAAGGTGGGAGCATCTAGGCTCAGGGAGGTCTGACCCCTCCGCAGTGCCGCACAGACAGGAGGCAGTGGGACTGGAATTTAAGTGCAGTCCTATCAGCGCGTGAGTCAGCGAGCGTGACTCCTCGAAAACTCAATACTGCAACTCTGTCAGAACGCTGGTTGTTTTCTCTTAGGGTATCATTAGACCGTGGAAGTTTCCAGGCATGGCTTTAATACCACTGATACGCCACTGGCTCCATTTAGGTCTCCAACCTCAACGATTCTCCTGAATTCTGGTGGTCAGTGTCCAACAAATACCTCCAACACAGCACTCAGCTCTTCACTTAGTCTAGCCATGTCAGCAAATGGCAACTTAGTTGTACCATTTTGTTTTTTGAAGTTTACTTATTTTGAGAGAGAGAGAGAGAGAGAGAGAGAGAGAGCGCAAGTGGGGTGAAGGGCAGAGAGAGAGAGAGAGAGAGAGAGAGAGAGAATGCCAAGCAGGCTCCACACTGTCAGCACAGAGCCTGACATGGGACTCAATCCCATGAACCGTGAGATCGTGACCTGGAATCCAGAGTCAGACGCTCAACGGACCGAGCCCCCCAGACGCCCCTCGCCCAGCTGTACCATCGTGTACCCACTCCACCAACAAATCTGTTGGCTCTACCTCTGGAGTGTATCCAGAATTCAAGAGCTTCTCTGGAGCAAGCCTCCACCATAACTTGTGTATTTGAAACAGCCTCCTAGCCAGACTCCTGGCTTCCACCCTGCTGGACAGCAGCCAGAAGGGTTCTTGTACGGTGCCAAGTCAAAGTACGTCATTCCTCTTAAACCCCATGTCTGTACGTGGTCCTACAAGACTCTGAAGCATCTGCCTGTGTTAGTCTCCTCCCACCAGAGGAAAAACAAAACCAACCTAAAAGCACCACCCATCCGGGGCGCCTGGGTGGCTTAGTCGGTTAAGCGTCCAACTTTCGCTTAGGTTATGATCTCCCGGTTCGTGGGTTTGAGCCCCTCGTCGGGCTCTGTGCTGACTGCCAGCTCAGAGCCTGGAGCCTGTTTCAGTCTGTGACTCCCTCTCTCTCTGACCCTCCCCTGCTCGCTGTCTCTCTCTCTCCTAGAAATAAAAATATTAAAAAAAAAAAAAAAAAAAAAAAGCACCACCCATCCTTCAGCCACTGGCCCCTGGTGGGAGCCCAGGAAGTTGGGGCTGTTTATACCTCAGGACATCGGCACTTGCCGGCCCCTCTGCGGAGGACGATCTTCCCTAAGCGGTCCCCAGGCTGGCTCCCTCCCCTAATTAGAAGGGATTTCTCTCATTGCCTCTTCTAGGTCATCAAAGGGATGTGGGCACTCTGTGTTTTTCCCTTCAAATTTTTGTGAAGTTCAAAATTAAAAGAAAAAAAAAAACTGTCGGAGAAGGACCTAACTTAAACCCTGTGAGTCCCAAAGCGATAGATAAAAAGCTTGGAAAGAATTGCTACCCAACCTGTCCTCTCCAGCCTCTGCGCACGGGGCAGAAACACAGATGTGTAGAGCCCCACGTCTGAACTGTTACCTGGCCGTCGCCCACCAGGCTAAGAGCACAGGATTTTACAGCTGACCCAAGTGACGTCACGATCTTGCGTGAAAATCTCACGAAGAGGTCTTCAACACCCCCAGATACTTCAGCGGTACCCAGAACTGGGTCTCCTGGGGGTCCGTCTGGGCAGAAACATGCTGCGAAATCAGTATCTCTTCCATTTACAGCATGCTGCTTTGAGGACTGTGCTTGTTTTATTTTTAAAAGGAAAGTTCAAACATTTCATTTTTAATAAGGTGCCAACGTTTACACAGAGGGTTACAATTAAAAAAAAAAAACCAACCACATCGCTCTGTGGTCGTTCCAACACCAAACGTGAATAAACCTCATAAAAGTCGCACGTAGGCTCATTCCCGGCACACCTAGGACGGCAAATAAATAGTTATTACTGCACCGGTGAAAATGGAGTCTGGTTAATGTCCCCAAGTTAGATATATGTGCTCCCCCGTCATGTAAATCATTTCAAAGGCTAGAAGCTGAGTGCGATAGAATGCCGCCCAGGCGAAATGAAAACGGAGGTGTTACTCTTACACTTCTGTAACTCGAGTCTGTTCCTCCTCGTGTTTCTCATCTTTTCCAGCTCGGCGTCTGATAAGGGGCCCTGAGCAGATCTGCACTTGCTGAGAATTCAAAGTAACCAGTTCTCACCTAAGCGAAACGAATTTCTCAGTCTCTGTGGCTTGCTGAGGCCAAAACTGTGTCTACTGAGAAGTCTTCCCCGTTGTAGGGTCTTTGGGAAGAACTAGCTAGGGAAATTGGAGATTGCCTGGTTCTGAGGAACTGCGAACACGGAGTTTTGGTTTGCTTCTAACACATTTACCTTTCCATGAATGCCAGTGCGCATCTGTGTCCCCCACCACCCCACCCCCCGGTACCAAAATACACAAGAAATTCACGTGTCCGTCTCGGGATGCTCTTTATGGTGTCCGTCCTTCTATAACACGTTTCCTTATTAGTAGAGACGGAGAGCAAGAAATAGGTTGATGTGCCCACTTAGGGAACTCCTTTTCTGTCCTGCATTTATGTTTACTTACATAAAACACTGCTTCAGAAAGGATCCAGAAAGTTCTACAGAAGTCTAAAGGTTTTGGTTCTGGAAAAAGAAACACACACATGGTTGTGAGAAATGTTTATTTTACTTCCACATCCCAGCTCTACTCTTCCTGCTCATCAGATGGCCAGATAGAGTCGACGAGGTTCTACATTTGGCTACAGCAAATCCCTTCAGAATCCCGACCCGCGTTACTTTTACAAGAAAGAGAGACAGAGAGCTCAGAAGCCCGCTCCCCATCGAGTGTGTGTGAGAGCCCGGGCCAGGGGGCGAGCGGACCACACAGGGGACTCAGGGCTCCACAGGGGGAAGGCGATCAGCTCTGGTAGCCCCGCTGCAAACTCTCCCGCCCTTGACCTTCACCTGCCTGTCTGACCATGGCCTTCTGTTGCCAAGAGCCTGAACCCCACGACAAATTCCAGGTTCAACTGACGAAGGAAAGCAAGGCTATTTGAGTCAAGTAACGCTCTCAACTGTTTGCCATGATTTGCAGACCTCTTCTACGCTAAGCCCTGGGGAGGAGGACACAACACAGCCCCCCTGGGTGACCTTGGCCTGAAGTAAACTACCCCTTCGTTCCTCCATGGCCTCATCTGGAGGAGGAAGGAATTCTGTGGTTTCACTGCCCTTTGGCCATCTGTTCAGGGTTTCGTGTTCCCTTTTGAAGCTCCTTGTTTTAGCTGAAAGGGCGTTCTGGATTATACAAATCCAGGCTCTGACTAATACTCTTTCGGGAGGCGACGCGGGAGTGAGCGGGAACTACATGAAGCAATCTTTAAGACCCTGTAGGATTTCAAGCCCAGGAGAACCCAGCGTCGCTTGCACACTCTCCATGGAGACCCCAGTAACAACACTAACATTAGGACCTGTGACTCGATACTTACGTGCCGTGAACGAGGCACAAAGGTCAGATTCTCTCTGACTGGTGTTTCCACACCAGTCTATTCAATATCATTCGGAAGGAGGCCAACCGATCACAGAAACAAATGTTCCACTGTTTGTCAGCACGATCTGACTTAACTTTTTTTAACCCAGAGGACACAGCGGTACATTTTTCCCTATCGACCAGAAGTTTCACAGAAACCCGCTTGTAGCAAGGTTTCTACGCACAGCGAGCATTTTTACGAGGGCCGAGAAATGACGGCTTCCGACTGGGAGTTCGTCAGAGCCGAGAGAAGGGCTGGGAAACCGTACGGCGAGGAGGAGAGGATCTGGAGGGGTTGGCAAGAAAGAGGGTAAGGGGGACAGGAAGGACAATGACAGGGATACGATGATGGCATCCAATCCAGGGGACGGTCTTCCCTCCCAAGGACCAATCCCCCTTCCTTATTAGGAGACTCCGAAGTTCATTCAGAGAGTAACACGCCTTGCGAGAACTTCTCCCCACACTCGCGGGCAGCCAGGAGGGGTCATGTGACCGAATTCCGGCCAATGGACGTGAGCTGGGCACCCGTGGGCAAGTTCTGCTTCCCGGACACAGGACACCTTGCTGCGTGCCTCCTCCCTCCTCCTGCCTACGAGGCAGATGGCCTGGCCTGCAGCTCGGAAACCAGCCTGTGACTGTGAAGCAGCGAGCCAAAGGACCAAGGGTGGCAGAAGACAGCAGCAAAGAGTGCGGCTCCCCGATGATGACATAGAGAGACGCGAGAGGGCCCGACCCGGGTTTCTCATTCAGCTCGTCACCGCTCGTGGAAGTTTTCTCTTACTTGCAGCCAAACCCACACGGGGCACGTCGGTACCCGAGGCCGAGACCGCAAAGGGTGAGGGTGACTCGACAGGAAGGGAGGAGCAGAGACACGCGTGAAAGGGCGCGTGGGGACTCACACCGGGGCCACAGCGGACCGGAACCGCAGCTTGGCTCCTTCTCACAGGAAAAGGCGAAGTCCTGACTAAAGGGATAAATGCGCCGCCAAGTTCAATACAAAGATGCCCAGGGCTCAAACCGGCTGCCTCCAATTTACCTCTGCCCTTCTGCGCTTGGACGGCGAGCGTGAAAGTGCACGCTCAGACATTAAAGCCGGACGTTTTGCATCCTACAGAGAAGATAATGGAACAGATTTAGAATCAATTTAGTATTTCTCTGGCAATCCATTTGGAGGAGTTCCCACTGAGACTGCGTACGCCTCACCCTCTCCGCAGCCATATTTAATAAGATCCGAGAGGAAAAATAAGTAGTAACACTGGGTAGCCTGCTTGGCCTCTCACGTACGCTCTCTGGAAATGAAAGCACGCTTACGGCAAGCTGGCAGCATATAGGACGGGGCCCACGGAAAGTGCTGGGCTGATCAATATTAAAGAATGCACAGGTAACAGCAATCAACAAGTGAGGCACATGCAACAGGGATGCGAAACAGTGAGCAGGTGCATATACCCTCAAACTCGGGGTGGGTCCCTTTGTACGGGAGGAAAGACGTGCGGCACCGAACACTCGGGCAGGCCACTGCGCGGTCCCAAGAGGCCGGTCTTGCACCGAGAAATGATTTCTTCACAGTCACCAGAGCAGGAGCCCCCGGCTGTTGGCTCAGAACCTGATGGATAAGCCAAGCGCTCGGCTGAGGACGGGAGCAGGACCCCGGGGTGGTCCGGAGTGAGCCCCCCGGCTCCTTGCAGCTTTCACTCGGTTCGAATTGAACTGCCTTTGCTCTTCCGACACAATAAGTGCAAATATCTTTAATCCGATTCAGTAAAATAGCAGCAAAACTCCGGGAACCAAGAAATAAAGACGCTGACAGGCCATGACCCCTTTGCTTTTTGGGCTCGAAGCTTCACAAACATCAAATTTAAACAGAAGCGCCAAACGTTTCCTGACGCGGCATTTGTGTTCCACGTTCTTGTACAAACCACATCGTTTACACCCACCCACAGGCTCCCACAGCAGTTAATAAACTCATTAAGAAACACAGCTAGAAACTCTTAAGGGGTTAAAGCTATAAAATGCCTGCTCGTCGGTGTCTTTTTTTTTTTTTTTTAAAAAAGGTCTTATCCTCCTTCCTTTCAAACAAAGCTTTTGTTTCCACTGCCCCCGGCGTATAATCGTTCATTAGGATAATAACATTGCATTTGTTTATTTCTTTTAAAATGACACAGTTGTGTTTCTCTCAAAATAGATGCCACCTTGTTTCTAATTAAACATGATGGATTCAGGGTCCTGGTTTGCCATCTGGGCCATATGTCTCAAAACATCCTTTTTCGTGATGATGCCAAGAAGTCTCCTGGAGAAGAAACGAAACAGAGAAGAGGTCAGCTTTACAATACTGACTCACGCATGTCCTAAACCCCAGGGACCTTGTCACCTGGACACACAGAGACCCTTCCCAGCTTCCCTTCAGTTGGGTGCGGACAACTGAGTGAGCTCTGGCCAACGGCATGTAGGTACAAAGGAGAAGCGCCCCTCCCAGGCCACCTACACGTTTCCTGACACTCTCTCTCTCTTCAACTGCTAACCAGAGACAGAGGAGCCAGGGGAAGGGTTGGAGGTCACAGAGGACTGACTTGAAAGCCCCCAGATTCAAAGACCCGGGTCCCCGAACGACTAACTGTACAGTGCAGAGCCCACGCCTGCTGAAACTCACACCGGATGTGACGGAGGGGAAAAATTAATCTATCGTGTTAGGCCACTGGGATGCCCAGCTTGTCAATTACAGCAATAAACCCACGATGACTAACATGGTCTCCTAAATTTCAAGACTATAATCAATTGAAAAAGGGCTCGTGAAAGCCGTTGTCGAAACGTGACCACACCACATGGAAATCCCAAGTGTAAGGTATGTGAAATAGAAGATAGCAGCTCATTCCATTTTAAATCTACCTTACTGGACGGATGAAGTTTGACGTTCATATCTCTGACCGTATATGTGAGTTACTTCCACTTCCCAAATTCCACTCCTTTCAACTTACGAAAAACAAGGCCAGGGGCACCTGGGTGGCTCAGTCAGTTAAGTGTCCGACTTCGGCTCAGGTCATGATCTTACAGTGTGTGGGTTTGAGCCCCGCATCGGGCTCTGTGCTGACAGCTCAGAGCCTGGAGCATGCTTTGGATTCTGTGTGTCCCTCTCTCTCTGCCCCTCCCCTGCTTGTGGTCTGTCTCTCTCAAAAATAAATATTTTAAAAATTAATAACATAAGGGGCGCCTGGGTGGCTTAGTCGGTTAAGCGGCCGACTTTCGCTTAGGTCATGATCTCGCGGTTCGTGGGTTCGGGCCCCGCGTCGGGCTCTGTGCTGACTGCCAGCTCAGAGCCTGGAGCCTGTTTCAGTCTGTGACTCCCTCTCTCTCTGACCCGACCCTGCTCACGCTGTCTCTCTCTCTCTCTCTCTCTCCTAGAAATAAATAAAAAATATTAAAAAAAAAAAATTAATAACATAAAATCAAGGCCACTTCCCAGGGTGCCTTGCATAAGGCTACCTGAGACCTTACCCTGCGTGACTCCAAGGAGCACTGGTCACAAACGCTGCAATGTAAACGGCACCACGGACTGTGCAGTGCACGCTCGGACAAACCCTTCACAGCAGCCCTTGCCTCAATCTTGATTTTATTAGATACTTAAACGACCACCCGCCGGAACAAATCGTGCCCCCTTGGCAAAGTAAAAGGTTTGAAAGGAGAAGATGTGCAGTCTCTTTGGAGAAAGAAAGTCCCACTGCCAAATGAGTTAGCAAGCAGCTGCTCAGCCTGTCCCCAGCGTGCCCAAGAAAAAAAGGACGGAAAGGACACAATGTGGGGCTGACATTGGAATACTGCAGCTAGTGACATCAAAGATTTCTACTCTGTATGTATGTAAAGTGATGATATGCCCCCAAACCAGAAAACACAATTGTAATACCCTGTCATTTATTTAATTAAAGCCAAATCAGCCAAACTCCTCCCTTGCAAAACAGAACTGAATATGAAAAGGGAAATGCCAGTATTCAGAGCACGATTCAACTACGTTACATCTGGTGAAATGGATGCTAGTTGGTGAAACCGTCAGCCCAGAATTCTGACCACACTGGATCTTAAGCACCCTCGACAAAGCGATTGTTTTCCTGCATTAGCTCGCCCATCTATCACCCGGGCATGGGGGTACGGTGGGGAGAGGGCGGGTACCACCTGTTCCCCTCCAACGCACAGGAACATCTTCAGGAGAGAAGAAAATAGCAAAGGGGGACTTTTTCTAAAGTTTATTTATTTTGAGAGAGAGAGAGAGAGAGAGAGCATAAGCAGGGGAGGGGCAGAGAGGGAGAGCGAATCCTAAGCAGGCTCCGCGCTGTCAGCACAGAGCCCAATGCAGGGCCTGAACTCACAAACCATGAGATCATGACCTGTGCTGAAATCGAGAGCCAGATACTCAACCGACTGAGCCTCCCAGGTGCCCCACAAAGGGGACTTTAAAAGCACCCTAGGTAAAAATAATGACAACACAGATGTCAAAACACTGAAAGCGTCGTGACTCTGTCATGACAAGCCAAAAAATGGGGGGAAATGTACAAAGCAAGACAGAATTAGCAAACCAACACTGTGCATCCCCACTGTAATCACTAGTTTAGTCGATAATTACCAATGGACTCCAAAAACACTTGGCAAATGGTGGCTGGAAAACAAAACATTCCTGAAGATATCCCTCCACAGATTACGTACACAGAGAAAAATGTCCCTTTATAACGGAGGGCTCCAGCCACTGCTGCCTCATCTAAGAGGCACAGCTTATCACCAACAAAGTTGGAAAAGCTGACGTTACGACATCATCTCCATTGGCCTATCGCCAGAAACTACTTAAACCAAATCAAACCACGAGGAAGCAATCAAAGAGATTCAGAATGTGAGACTACTGATTTGGATTCTTCAAAAAAAAAAAAAAATCTATATCATAAATAACAAACAAAAAAAGCCCAAGAGACTGTTCCAGACTAAAGGCTAAAGAGGAAAATGAACCAAATGCAATGTGTGAAGCTTGAAGGAATTCCGGGTTGAAACTTGATATCAATTAGATATTGAATGACAGATACACTGTTACTGTTATTCTTGTACAATTATGGTTTAATGGTTACATAAAAGATTTTCCTTAGGGCGCCTGAGTGGCTCAGTCGGTTGAGTGTCCAACTTCAGCTCAGGTCATGATCTCACGGTTTGTGGGTTCGAGCCCCACGTTGGGCTCTGTGCTGACAGCTCAGAGCCTGGAGCCTGTTTCAGATTCTGTGTCTCCCTCTCTCTCTGACCCTCCCCTGCTCACGCTGTCTCTCTCTCAAATAAAACAATAAAAAAAATTAACAAAAATTTAACAACAACAACAAAAAGATGTATGCTTGATTCATAACTGTGAAACCTTGGAAGCAACCAAGATGGCCTTCGGAAGGTGAACGGATACATAAGCCGCGGTCCATCCTGACAACGGGGTATTACTGAGTGCTGATAGGAAATGGGCTGCCGAGCCGTGAAAAGCCATGGAGGAGCTTTAAATGCACATCACTCAGTGAAAGAAGCCAGTCTGCAAAGACAGACTGTACGATTCCAACTCAATGACATTCTGGGGAAGGCAAGACTACGGGGACGGTAAAGAGATCAGCACTTGCCAGGGGTGAGAGGGAAGGGGGAGGGACGAAGAGGCGGAACGCAGGACTTCCGGGGCAGTGTCACGACTCTGCACGACGCAGATACACGTCAGTCTCCATTTGTCAGAGCCCATGGAGTGGTGGGCCCTCGTGTAAACCTCGGCCCTCAGTTCATGCATCAGTATCAGGCCATCGGAGGCAACAAACAAACGTAACAAATGCAAGACCTTAATAAGGGAAAGTGGGGTGACTAGAAGGGCTATATGAGAACTGGGTCCTTTAGGCTCAGTGCTTCTGTGACCCCAAAACTGCTCATGAGAAATAGCCCACGAATTAAGGCAAATGCAGCCTTGTGGGAGAACGTGGCTGCCTGAAGGGAGAGGGCGCTGGTGAAGAAGCAGAAAGCCCGGAATGGCTTTCTGCCCCAGCTGTTCAGAGCTCCTTGGCTTCAACGGAGCTCATCTATTACTTCAAATACATTTCTAGAATGGGTCGGACTGCAGTACAACTGAAGATGTCCCATAAAACACGATGCTGTCCTGCCCGGCTGACCGAGCTCAGGCCGCGTAACAACGGCGCCTCGCAGATCAGGTGGCTGGGCGACAGAGAGGACTGTTCTCGCGGCGCCTGAGGCCGGAGGGCCCAGGTCAAGGTGGCGGCAGGTTTGGGGTGTCCGGAGCCTCCCTCCCGGGCTCACAGGCAGCCGCGTCCTCAGCCCCGCTGTGTAGTCCGCTTCTTCAAAGGATGCCCGTCTTACCAGATCAGGGCTCCGGCCTCACGACCTCACTTAACCTTCCCTCTTTAAGGGCTCCATCTCCAAACAGTCCCGCTGGTGGCTAGGCCTCAACATATAATCTGGGGGGGATACAGTTCAGTCCCGAACCGTTCTTCCGCTGCACTTAAAATCAAAAAGGAACAGTGACAAGGCGAGCAGCTTATGCCTACAATGGCCACTTGCAGAGGTGTGGTCGGAAGAGAAACGGGAGGGGTGTGAGCAGTCGCGTCCGCAGAGACAGGGCACCTACGGGGCGCTCGTTCGTCCGTGGGGGGCGGGGAGGGCTCTGCTGCTGGCGATCGCCAAGTAGTAGACCACCCCTCAACCGACCCTGCTCTTACGTCCTTGGACGTTTTCTTTTTTTTTTTTTTTTTAATTATTTTTAACATTTATTCATATTTGAGAGACAGACAGACATAGAGTGCAAAGTGGGGAGGAGCCGAGAGAGAGAGGGAGACACAGAATTGGAAGCAGGCTCCGGGCTCCGAGCTGTCAGCACAGAGCCTGACGTGGGGTTCGATCTCACAAGACAGGAGATCATGACCTGAGCCGAAGTCGGATGCTTCACCGACTGGGCCACCCGGGCGTCCCATCCTTGGACGTTTTCTACTTGAAAGCCTGGCTCAGGACACCCCCCTCCAGAACACCTGGGTAACACCACCTCAACTGGAGGGTGTCCACGTTCCCCAGCAGATGACAAAGTCCTTGGCTGCGTTACTGCTGAGACACCTGGTGAGCTCTCCCCAGGTCCCAAACAGACACTCCGGAAGGTGGTGATTAAGGCAATGCTGCTTTGCAAAGGTAGGACTTGCTCGTGTTTGCAGAGCGACAGGAATTCTAAGTCACACGCACCCCTCCCGTGTCTTGGAAGCCTGGTTCCGCTGCCTCGCCGCCACCCCGGAGCGGTCGCACGGCCTCCTCTCAAAGCTCTGTAACTGCAGCACCTCCGAGTCAGGATGCTCACGACGCCTCCGGGGACCTGGGACTCAGCAGCTGCCTCGGCCACGGGCATAAATTGCGCCTTGGCCTGCGACAGTAGTCATCGCTACGGAAGAAAAGGCTGAACGTCCAGCAGGAAACATCAGACCCGGCAGAGGCGGCTAATGGCGCAAAATGTCCTATTTGACTGTAATCGGGTGTTTGAACGTCCAGCCCCTTTGGGGAGCAGTTCAAGTGATGAAGTGAACGATAAGGGGCCAATCTGTGACCGTGAACGTATCAAATGAGAGCAGCTGGGCTCTTCTGAGAAGGCAGCCCATCCAAGCCCCAGGGGGCGGGGGACACCTAGCAGGTTCAGGGAAAGCAGACACAGTGTCCCCTGCCCACCTTTCCTTCTAAGATCCTCGGGGCGGGGGGGGAAGACCCCAGCAGTCTCAGCTGCCAGAGGGTTCCCAGACTCAGGTGCTGGTGGGGGGCAAGGACTTCAGTGGCTCCTGGTCTGGCTTCACGACCACCCTGGACCCCCAGGCCCCGAGAATTCCTGCAGGCGACGCAGAGCCACAGGCCGAGCTGGGGCTCCCCCCGCGAGCAGGGAAGGCACATGGTGACAGAGCACATTAAACATGCAAGCTGGCCCCAGACACGCCCGCCCTGGCTGGGAGCCCGAGGAGATGAAAGGCCTGCGACCAAGGACCCCCTTGCCAGCAGTAACGTATCAGCATCTGTGTTTGTTTAAAACACGTAGAGTGAGAGAGAGTGCGATTTTGTTTTCTCGCAGAACATTCGGAGCCAATTTCGGCACCCAGATCTTCACAGGAAAACCTCATGGGGCTGCGTGAGGTGTGAGCGGGCGTTAAGGGCAGAATTTCCTGCCAGGACTGGAAATTCCAATGATAACTGACATTGGATTATTATTTTAAAGGAAAAGAGAAACTGCTATGCACTTGAGACGCGGCGGGTGATCACAGTGGTATTCATGCTGAGCACTAGAAATTCAAGTATGGAGATGGGCTTCAGCGTTTTGCAAAGTGGAGTCCCGACCGGCAGCAGCACCGGGGAGCTTGCTAGAAATACATATTCGCAGGCCCCTCCCAGACCTGCGAGATCAGTCACCGCTGTGGACTCGACAGTCCCGGTTTAACCTGGGGCTTTGTTTTTTATTATTATTTTTAATGTTTTATTTATTTTTGAGAGAGAGAGAGAGACAGTGTGAGCAGGGGAGGGTCAGAGAGAGAGGGAGACACAGAATCTGAAACAGGCTCTAGGCTCTGAGCTGGCTGTCAGCACAGAGCCCAACGCGGGGCTTGAACCCAGGAACCGTGAGATTATGACCTGAGCTAAAGTCGGACGCTTAACCGACTGAGCCCCCCAGGCGCCCCTAACCTGGGGCTTTAATCTCCGGGGGGGATTCTGCGAGCCACCAACTTCCTTTAAAATGCACCAGCGGAAGTGACCTCTAGCCCCAAACATTTATTTGTTCCTTAATGACTGTCCCTCCCGTGTGCTAGACACCCCCCTAGCCGGAGTCAGAGCTGAGGACACCTGTCGTACGGGCTGGGAACTCTCTGGGTCAGTGCACACATACGGCTCCTCGCACAGCCTGGGGCGCTGCCGTGGCCAGGACAGTAGGAAGGAAGCAAGGAAATCGAGAGCCCTCACGTGGCTATTCCTAGGCATCTAGTCCACGGGCACTCAATTCCACGGCTGGTGACATTTTGGGCCAGTGACTCTTTGTGGCGATGAGGGCTATTCCATGCATTGCAGGGCGCTCAACAGCATCCATGACCTCTACCTGTGGCCTCTGCCCACTAAATGCCAGAAGCATCCCCTCTCCAGTTGTGACACCCAAAATCTACGGGGGAGGGGGGCAAAATCACCCTGGTTTAGACCTGCCGGGTCGCACTGGAGCGTGGGCTCTGCAACGTAAACTCTGTTAGAGACTTAAGGCCACAACTACACTTAGGGATTCGGGGAGCACCTCTGAGCCCGAGGCATGGCCCCTGAGCCGCCGCACCTCTCACGCCATCAGGAACGCGAAGTGTCCTGGGTCGTGGTAACACGAAGCAAGAGGCGCACTGCCGCAGAAGAGAGCGGGCCGTGTGGCCGCCGTATCTCTCGGCTCGCCACTAACCGCTGCTGTGAAAACTGGAGTTGTTTTGAACGGATCTGCTCTATCAGGGAATGGTCTGAGCAATCTGAGCACGACGTGAACTTCACATTTGCGTCTGGGGGATTTCATCCAGGAGAAATGCCAGGTGCGTGCAGAAAACTGCACCCGGCAGAAGCCGGGGACACAGGGACGCAGCTGACCCTCGAACAACACAGGTCTGAACTGCACAGGTCCCGTTATGTGCAGATTTGTTTCAATAAATACAGGACAGGACTATGCATGTAGGGTCTCTTCCTTAGGATTTTCTCTGGCTTGCTTACTGCAAGAATACAGTAGATGATACGTATAACAGACAAAATCTGTGTTAACCGACTGTTTACACTATCGGGATGGCTTCCAGTCAACAGCAGGCTCTAAGTAGCTAAGGTTTTGGGGATTCAAAAGTGCCGTGTAGGGGTGCCTGGGGAGCTCAATCAGGCACCAGGCTCAATCAGCACCAGGCTCAATCAGTTGAGCGTCCAACTTCAGCTCAGGTCATGATCTCACGGTTCGTGGGTTTGAGCCCCACGGCGGGCTCTGTGCTGGGGACTCAGAGACCGGAAGCTGCTTCGGATTCTGTGTGTGTGTCTCTCTCTGCCCCTCCCCAACTCACGCTGTGTCTCTGTCTCTCAAAATAATATAGAAACATTAAAAAGAATGTAAAAAAGAAAAAAGTTCTACATGATTTCTGACTGCGCAGAAAATTGGGGCCCAGGCTGGGTGTTGTTCAAGGTCCGACTGTACACAGCTCGCAAGCGGCAGCCCTCATGACCCCCATCTCTACAAAAAAAAAAAGTCATCTTCAAGGTAAAGTGATACAGTTATTGCAGTGTTTATGGATTTCCTAACCACTTAACATGCAAAACCCGTGCTTATTTTTTTTTTAATCAGGTTCCCATCGTGTGTGTGCACATGCGCCACCGGAGCCACGGCGTGGTGTACACACAACCCTGTTTTTCTCATAAGCCCATGCTTTTCATCGCTCCCGGCACGGTGCTCAGTGCACAATGCCAGGGTCACAAGGAATGCGTGCGCCCTCTCCTCTGGCGAGTACCACGTGAGTAACAGAAAAGCAGTCCATCTCTTCTCCTTTGGCTCCTCCCCCTTCTGACTGACCTTCAGCCTCAGACCCGATGGTACACCCCCTCCCCCAAGCCTCTCGCACCTTCCTGGGCTGCGCGGGCTGGCCCTGCGCCAAGCTCCCAAAGGCCCCTGGTCATGGTCATGTCCTGCGCACTGCACTTGCTCACTGAAGCTTCCCGACACCCTCTCCCAAGTACCGATCGGCCCCGGGCAACCTCGAGCCCTTACCCGGGCCGTGTCTCATTCATCTCATCCTCGGAGTCCGGCCGTAGTACACCTCCCGTCCATGCCCCTCCGGCCACTCACCCGCTCCGTGTCACCAGGCACTGCCGGAGTCCCAGTTTCCGGAAGATGTCCACCACCGTCTCCATGGGGGTGTGGTCTGTGACGGTGAACGGGCTGAGGTTGAGGACGCGCCGCAGCTTCAGGGGGTGCGGGCTGTTGGCCGGCAGCTCGGGGGGCTCCTCCGTGAAGTACATGATGGAGTTGCTCACGATGCCCTCCTGCCTCTGTCTGGCATTCTCTGCAATGGGCGAGCAGAACCGTAAGCCACACAACAGCCCTTGCTTAGCAACTCCCTCCGCCCGTGCCCGCCCTCCGTCCGCATCCTAGAATCCCACAGAGAACGGGGTCAGAGGGCAAATGCCACATTCTTAGCGGGGGGCTTCAGCCAAACATCTGTAAAATCGGCATCTCTCTGAAGCGAATACCATACAAGGCCCCCCCACCTTCCGCGGCGACCCGATCCTTCACTGCCAAAGTCTTGACACGTGGGCCTGAGCGGGCTGTGGCTTCTTTGGGAGAACGCACCGCCTCCTCCTGGGCTCCAGGGCGCCTTCAGCCTTGCATTCCTAACAGTCCCTCACCTCATCACGGGCTCAGGCTGGACGTGACAAGAAACCTTGCCGAGCCGCCCAATGACCCTAGTAAGTTGTTTTATTTCTTACAAACTAACTTTTAACTGGCCCAAATGGCATTATGAATCCTGAGAGGAACAAAAACCAAGAGACCATCCCAGGCTCCCAGCCCAGAAACGCGGCTCAGTCCCAAATATGACCCTTGGGACCAAAGAAATAGCCCCAGAGAAGCCACCTCCCTCCACCTCCCACCTCTTGGATCTCCTCTCTTAAAAATGGACCACGGTGTGGATTCCTCAAAGAAGGATGGTAAAACGGTTATGGTAACAATTAGCCTCCTTGTATCTGTAGGCAAGCCCACGCAAAAGCAAGCTGAGGGGAAAGAAGGGTAACAGGAACTCATTAGAAATAGAGCTTTCTGCAGTACTAGAAGCCCAGGCTATTTTAAGTCACACATGAAATAAATCCATCGGTCTCAAGATATTTCTCCAAGGCGATTTTCCTTCTGTTGGAATTTTAATCTTTCTTTTGGTTCATGGGAAAAGGTTGGGAAAAATAGAGTGTGAGGCTTGCCTTAAAACGGATCCTGGTTTCTATAATACATTTCTTGCCTTCTCAAAGACGCCTATTCCTATATTGTTCTTTGAAAAACAAAATTCAAACTGCCTGCTCTAAGGCCATTTATCGTGACAGGGCGCTCTGATGGGAAACCAGCGGAACTGGGGGGCAGGCTGAGTTTGAAAAAGGATCTCTGTTGAAAAGAGGAACAGAGGGCCCGCTGGGCAAACGTCGGCACATTATGTGGGTCAGGTTAAATCTAGTTACACCCAATGGGACAGGATTCAACCAGATACCGGAAGACGCCGATGCACAGTACGTTTTCGAATGCAGAGGTCACATTAACACACACGGCACCTTCCTCTCCTGGATCAAGAAGGTTCCGGCCGGAGGCACTAAGGTGAGGAAGGGACAGTCAACACAGACTCCCGTGCTCGTTTTCACAGACCGACCAATTCTCTAAAAGTCCCATGTGACGAGAATGCCACCTATTTCAACAGTCAGGCTGACTGGATCAGGGATCGATCCTTCTCAGGACTGGATCAAGCCACAAACCTCAATCAAGAACTGAACATGGGATTTGCTGAAGCCCTTATAAAACCCAATACAACTCGGTGAACGGTCAATCTACTTGTTGAAATAAGTAACAACCCTAGAGATGTCCTCTGAATCCCCTGATCGGGTTAGAAGCCCTGATTCTAAGAGCAGCTAGTTCAGTGATTTCTAGCTCACCACTACATTCCCAGTGCCTGGACAACCCCTGGTATACAGTAGGCACAAAATGATATGCGCCCAATGCATGCATGAATCGCTCAACAAGTGAATGAATGAGTGAGTAGGCCTGCTAAGTGTCGGCATGCTGGGTTCCGCCCGCCAGGTAGAACCGAGCCTATTTCACCAGCAAGAAAGCTTTCTGCACCGCCCTGCCAGGGTGAACCATCTACTACCGGCTCAGACAAGAAATTGTCAGTCACCAAAATGCCTACAACAAACTTCAGCTTGTGCGCTCGCAGAGGGCACAGCCTGGCTACTGCCATCCCGCTCCTCCCGGCTCCGAGAGCTGTGCCAGCACATGGCGGGCACACAAGAAAGAGTCCCCGTGAGAAAGCGTAAACCAACTCCCTGCCCAGAGGACGATCCTGTGCTACCAGAGTGTAGACTCCCAGACCCCAGGGAGTCATGAAGCCTGGGTCAGAAAAGAAACAAACAAAAAAAGCCCCAGGTTTACATATGTGAAAGACCTAAGAGACAACAAGGAAGTGCACTAAATATGAACTATTAACCATGGCCTTCGATGGCATTGAGAAAGTGGGTGCCTTTTTGTCCCCTTTTACTTCTGATTTCCTCAATGTTCTATGAATATGTATTACCCTATTTTTAATGTCTTTATTTTATTTTGAGAGACAGAGAGCAAGCGAGGGAGGGGCAGAGAGAGAGGGAGACACAGAATCTGAAGCAGGCTCCAGGCTCTGAGCTGTCAGCACAGAGCCCGACACGGGGCTCGAACCCACGAACTGTGAGATCATGACCTGAGCCGAAGTCGGACACTTAACTGACTGAGCCCCCCAGGTGTCCCGAATATGTATTACTCTTAAAAATAAAAATGTAATAGGGGCGCCTGGGTGGTCAATCGGTTAAGCGCCCGACTATGGCTCAGGTCATGATCTCATGGTTCACAACTTTGAGCCCCACATCAGGCTCTTTGCTGACAACTCGAAACCTGGAACCTGCTTTGGATTCTGTGTCTCCCTCTCTCTCCGCTCCTCCCCATCTCACTCTGTCTCTTTCTCTCTCAAAAACAAACATTTAAAAAAAATTTTTTAAGATGTAATCAACTTCATTTTTAATTGTTTTAAAGATCAACTAAACTGTTCTTGATAGAAGAGATTTGTTCTATACCCTAACAGTACTAGGGTCAGTGGCCACGGCTCCTGAAAATAAGGCTTATTTTGTGAGTACCTGCTAAGGTTATTCAACTTGACGTTTCACCTTCTAGCAGCAATACAATGACAATGCCAAGTACAGAAAGGGTAATTAAAAGTGCTGGCAAGGGGCACCTGGGTGGCTCAGTCGGTGAAGCATCCGACTTCGGCTTAGGTCATGATTTCATGGTTCGTGGGTTCGAGCCCCACATCGGGCTCTGTGCTGACAGCTCAGAGCTTGGAGCTTGCTTCAGATTCTTTCTCTCCCTCTCTCTCTGCTCCTCCCCCATTAATGTTCTGTTTGTTTCTGTCTCTGAAAAATAAATAAAAGCTTAAAAAATGCTTAAAAAATTTTTTTTAATAAATAAATAAATAAAAGTGCTGGCAAGTCAAAGTATCAGATGTGAAATTTAAGATACCACATAGATGAACTTAAGGGAAAGGAAGCAAAAATAATGTAAAAACAGGGAGGGAGACAAGACATAAGAGACTTTTTATTTTTATTTTACTTTAACTTGTTTAATGTTTGTTTATTTTTGAAAGAGAGAGACACAGAGCACAAGCGGAGGAGGGGCAGAGAGAGAGGGAGACACAGAATCGGAAGCAGCTCCAGGCTCTGAGCCGTCAGCACACAACCCAACGCGGGGCTCGAATCCACAAACCGTGAGATCATGACCTGAGCCGAAGTCGGACGCTTCACCGACTGAGCCACCCAGGCGCCCCCATAAGAGACTTTCAAATATAAAGAACAAACTGAGCGGTTGGGGTGGGGAGGATGCACTAAATGGGGGAGGGGGACTGAGGAGAACACTTGTTGGGATGAGCACTGGGTGTTATATACATAAGGGAGGAATCACTGGATTCTACCCCTGGACTCATTATTGCGCTATCTGCTAACTAACTTGGATGTGAATTTAAAAAAAAAAAAAAAAAAAAGAGTGCTGGTAAATTTCACAAACTATGACAGACCAAGACATTTTAAGACTGGAAGTAACCATATATCCCATAGGCTATTCTCGCAGCTTTATAGCAATGGTTCTCAACGGGGAGCAATGTGGCCCTGACCCTTCGGAGACGATTAGAAGTATCTGGAGACATTTCCGGTCACCCTAACTGGGGGCTGGTGTTGCCACGAGCACCGAGTGGGGGACTGAGGACACCGCTAACTGTCACACGGTGCACAGGACAGCCCTCGCACGAAAGGATGATCCAGCCCCAAACGTCAATACTGTTAAGGTTGAGAAGTTCTACTTCAGAGTAACTGTGTTGTTAGAGAGAATACTCTACCACTCTGATCACCAAAAATGCTCTCACACTTGGGGTGCCTCGGTGGCTTAGTCGGTTAAGCGTCCGACTTTCGCTTAGGTCATGATCTCGCGGTTACGTGGGTTCGAGCCCCGCGTCGGGCTCTGCACTGACTGCCAGCTCAGAGCCTGGAGCCTGTTTCAGTCTGTGACTCCCTCTCTCTCTGACCCTCCCCTGCTCACGCTCTCTCTCTCTCTCTCTCTCCTAGAAATAAATAAAAAAAAATATATAAAAAAAAATGCTCTCACATGACAGATGTAATTAACTAGAAAGGTTAAAATGGAAAACTGAAAGCAACTGTCGTGGTGGTGGTCAGTACAAAGATGCGATTAAAAAACAAACTATTTAGAAGAAAAAGCAGAGGATTTCATGGTAAGTTCCAGTTTGGCGCGGCATGGAGTGTCATGTGTGTACATGTGTGTCAAGCCCCAGCAGAAAGCAGACGACATCGCCGCTCTCCCACCATCCACAGCCCTCCCAAGAAGAAACCGCTTTATCCCTAAATGGCCCTTCCAACGGATCTAACACTTTGTTCAGTTCTGGACATAGATCCCTTTCTGCAAGCTAGCATCTTCCACATGCTGGAGAATCGTCATTAAATCACCCACCAGACGAAAAAAATGAGCGTTCCCGTAACTCTTGCCTGTGACTCTGACTTTCCGTCCCTTTAATCATCTTTGCGGCTTCCTGCTGAGTCCTCTCTGAACCCGTCCTCACCTAATTGCAGAATTCAAGACTAGAAGAGTCTGAGCCCTGCTGAGCACAGAAAGAGCCTCATATTTGCAAACAGCACTGAAAGGCAAAGCCCCATTTACTGGGAATTTGAACGAGGGTCACACACGGCCCCATGTGTCAGTATGTGATGGGGGAGGGGTGCATGTCCTCCGTGGGGCTACCAAATCGCTCTTTAACAAGGACAATGGCTATGGTCTGGCATTCCAGAGATGTCTGAAAATAACAAAACGTTTTCAGCTTAATGTGAGCAGTTCCTATTATTTTAACATGATCCGTAAAAAAGATCCTTATTTGCCTCAGTTACCGTTCTTATCCAGGCTATCTCAATCTACCTATCTGTAATCTTTGTTCCTAATTCCCCTGAAAATGCAACTGGCATGAAATAGTCACTAGCAAAATGCTAAAGTACTAGTTCTAGATTCACGAAAGGTCACATAATTCTGCAAATACCAGTCACATATTTCTCCACCCGAGTACGGGGACCCCTCTTGTCACAGATGAGGAAAACACCCTTTCTGGTTGCTTTGAGGGAACCACTCCTCGCCTTTCCACAAACCCTGTAAACAGCAGCTTCTATACCATTATCGGTCTGATTGAAAGCATACTGGTATTATTTACCCGGAGTGTTACCTTTTTAGACATTCCAAACATAGCTTCTAAGAGAGCACTCCGTCGCAAGCTTAAATTTCTTCCCTAACCGGTTGATGACAATTATTGCTTCCCACTTGATTACAGTAATGGGTTTCAGCGAAATTAGTAAGCTGTCTCTTAGCAGGTGTGCCTGCAGCTACACAATAGGGTAATGGATCTGGTGACATTTATTACCTTAGTTTTTAAATTTCAACCTTTGCTTAAAAGATTTTAGGGATTGAATGGATTTTTAGAGGCTGCTGATTACATTATTTTAAAACAAACCCAACCCTACTTATACAGCTTAAAACAGATCTCATTATTTATAAGGCAATATTTATGCCCAAAGGCACCTACGTGTTAAGCAAGAGGACCTATGAGAAAGAGAAGCACCACCGGGCACGTAAGCATAAATGTGCCATCGTGTGTAAAATACAAACTCAGTTGTTGCTTTGAGGAAGGTAAGTATGTTTGAGCAACAAGCTCAAATTAGAGGATACGGCCTATCTAGACTTATTTCTATAAAGCCTTTGATGAAGATACCTTAAAGGTATTTTTTAAATGTTTATTTTTGAGAGAGAGAGAAGACACGCGCACGTGCAGGGGAGAGGCAGAGAGGGAGAGAATTCGCAGCAGGCTCAGAAGCAGGCTCAGTGCCGTCAGTGCAGACTCTGATGCCGGGCTCATGCAGACTCTGATGCAGGGCTCGAACCGAACCCGTGAGATCATAACCTGAGCTGAAGTGTGACTTAACAGACTGAGCCACCCAGGCGCCCCTAAAGATATTTTAAAAG
Organism: Proteles cristata cristata; assembly: GCA_017311185.1. NCBI lineage: Eukaryota > Metazoa > Chordata > Mammalia > Carnivora > Hyaenidae > Proteles > Proteles cristata. The sequence continues at coordinate 28,472 of JAESUZ010000015.1, forward strand.
CTATTTAACATCACAAAGTGATTTTAGAAACTCAAAAGGACCCTCGGAGATAGTTAACCAAGGGCAGGGATAAGCCATTGGTCATCTGGCGAAGGTGTCCATACCCACCCAAGTCCCACTGGCCAACTTAAATACGCTGCAAGACAGGCCACAGGGTAAAGTCATCAAGCGTCCACACGAGCCGTGCCTCGGCCCACCGTGAGCTCCGGACCCGGGAGCGGATCACGAGAGTGAGCGTGCTGGGCGGGACGGCCCTTGCGCTGGCCACACGCCACGGGCGGGACCCCCCCCCCAAGGGGTTCTCCAAGCTCACTGTCCTCCTTCCTAGGTCTCCACATGCCTCACGCCCAGCCCTTTCTTTTGGGAATCCTTCTACCCCCATCCCTCTGTCCATGCAGGCACCCCTACGCTGACGCACCCGCAGGCTTGCTGCTCAGAGCCACCAGTCTCTGGCACACCCCACCGGGGCGTCATCCACTCGCTCCTGTCCCAAGTCCACAGCCGGCCCCTCAGCCCAGCCCATCTCACGTAGCACACGGGGAGCGAGAGCACCACATGGAACCCACAAGGGCCTGGAGCTAGTGGGACGGGACATAATGCCACCGAGCGAAGCCAAGGGTTCATGTGGTGCCCAGGGAGGCGTCCGAGACGGAGAACTCACCACAGAAGTCGGTGAGCCGGCTTGAAAGCCTGCGTCGCAGACCGGCTCGCCCTGGCCGGGGCCGGCGCCCCCACCTCCCTCCTTCACAGCCTCGCCGGACAGTCCCCTAAAAGAGGCAGCCGCAGCAGCGGGCCCCGTGGGCTGCGCGCAAACAGCCAGCCATGTCTCTCCCTAGACGTCGTCCCTCCCAGGGTGACCTGGGGACCCACGGCCTCACCACTGACCGGGAGCCGGGGAGAAATGCAGGGGTCGCCTGCGTGGCTCGGTCGCTTGGGCCTCTTGATTTCGGCTCAGGTCATGCCCACCTCGGGCTACGTGCTGAGCATGGCGCGTGCCTGGGACCCTCCCGCTCTGTGCCCCTCTGCCCTTCTCCCCCGATCGCGCACCCCAGACCTGCCGAATCAGAATCTGCATTTCCTCCAGATCCCCGAGGGACATGCGGATGTGTAAACGCGGGGCGCCCCCGGCTTGGAGCCCTCTGGCCTCCGCAGTCTACCTAGAGAGCTCGGGGGCTACAAAGGCTGCCATTCGCCTCTTAGCGCATCACGGGCTTCCTGACTTTACTTACTTATTGCAAGAATCAGTTCCCTCCTCTGGGCAAAGCCAATGAGGCGCTCGGAGTCCCTGGAGACCACCACAGGGAAGCCGTTGTAGTCGGTGTCCTTGATGAGCGTCTCCACGTCCTCCACAGTCATGCTGTCCTGGGTGAGCACAGACAGAGGCGGCTCTCCGCGCCGTGGCCGCATGACGTCGGTGGCCAGCGTGCGATGCGTGAACTCGTCCTTCACATCCAGAAATGGGTACCCATTTAAGTGGATATGAGCCTCGTAGATGCCTTCTTTCCCAAAGGCATCGGCCACCCACTTGCTGGTCACGGCCGCCGCCATCAAGGGCACAATGTACTCTAGGCCTCCCGTCAATTCAAACATGATGACCACCAACGACACCGTCATCCTGGTAACGCCACCTGCAACCAAAGAGAGGAGCACAATTCTGAAACTCGTCTCCGGGCCTGGGTGGGGGGGGGTGGGGTGGTTACAGAAGCAGACAAGCTGGCTATAAATTCTCCGACACCCGTTCTGAAGAGACAGTGCTCCAGGTTGCCCGTGGAGGATCTGGGCCACAGAGGCCAGGCCGTTAAAGGCAGCCTTGCCCCAGAGAGCCCGAAGTCACATCTGATGGGGCGGAGGCGGGGGGGTGCTTGTTCAGTGAGGGACAACGGGGCTGTCTCTATACCCAAGACCACATGCCTGGCTCTTCGGTGAGGGGACCCTACGTGGGCTGTGCATGTTTCTGAAACAGCAAATGCGGCTCTTTTCCAGAACCCCATGAGCTAGAAAGCTGTAGAGATTCCTAGGAGTTACAGACAGGAGAGAGACCCAACTCTGTGTCCCTCAGTATTTAAAAGGAGACTGGATACCAGCCCCTACTGATCCTCCAGTAAATGAGCTCCCACTAGACTTTCTGGATCTCAGTACTAGGAACACTGGGGACTAGATCTTTCTCTGATGAGGGGCTGCACTGTGTACTGTGGGATGTTTAGCACCACCCCCATAGGTGTGACAACCGGAAATGACTCCTCCATTGTCCAGCGTTCCTGAGAAGCACAGCGCCGCCCCCCTCCCCCCAGGTGAAACCCACCCTTCTAGAAGGTGCAGCTGCAAGAGGGGCATTCCTAGCCCTGGGCTCTGAATGACGGAGTGGAGGAAAGCCCTCTACTAACTCAAACACTCTCACACACACACACACACACGCACACACACACGCACACACACGCACACAGTTGATTGTCACTGCTTGTGGTTGTTGTGTCTATAAAGTCATCACAAACACTGAACAAGGAAACACTGAATCCAGTGAAACATAAGATCAGGTCTCTGTGAGTTTCCAGGCACAACCAATTGTCAACCGATCAATACCGAACCTGATTTTATGTGCATTTCTGTTGAAAGACCGCACATTTAGGATATGTGGATGACTCGTTAACATTGAACTCACAGCCAGGAGCGCTGTACCTCAGGCCCGAAGGGAGCTCTCCGCACACCCATTTTCTCCATAAGAAAACGCTTGGCCTCACCGGACAGCGCCTCAGCCCTGTGGTCGGAGGGCGGCTGAAGCAGCAAAACCACGAACCAGAAGCACAAAGGCGCCAAAACACGGCGCTGACTAGACCACTGAGAGGTACTTGCGCCTGGTGGTCAAGCTGAGACCGGAAGGCGGGCCTTACCCTTGTCCACCCAGAGCTGGGACCGCACATGCCACACAAGACGCTTGCCACCGCTCTGTGCATGTCTCAGGACGACGGCAAACGCACCCCAAGTAGTGACCTAGGGGGTCACAAATGCGAGCAAGTGGGCAATTCCCAAACGTGGGCTCCTCGAACGAGGGCCGAGCGCACATCATGAAGGAGATAAGCCTTGGTGCGCCAAGGCGCGGGGACTCCGCGCTTGCCCCGGGGCAGCAGCACGAGCCTGCCTGGCCTGACAACGCCAACACTCGAGTCCCTGCCTTCCTTGTCGCCGGTGCCCGAGCCTCAGCCGCCCTTGCGCTCTGTCCAGCCCGCCCCCCGCCCCCCGGGGCTGTACCTAGGCAGGCGGCTGCTCCCACCATGGCGTAGAGGCCGGGGGTGACGCAGTCCGCTCCGGGCCTGCACCAGTTCCTGAAGACGATCCAGTCGTGGTGATGGTAAGCCAGCTGCTCCACGCCGATTCCCACCATCCTGCCCGCCATGGCGCCCACAGCCATGCTGGGGATGAAGAGACCTGACGGGATCTTGGGGGGCGGGGGGGGGAGACATAGGGAAAAGCAGCATGAGGGGAGGAGTCCACGCGCCCCCCTCCCAGCGAGCGGTCCCCCCTCAACAAGCTTGCATTTGCCTCAGTCTTCAGAGGAGGGGCCCCCTGGGCAAAGGCGGGCCGAGGGATCCCACCCGCTGAGTCGGTCCCAGCTACCGGGACTTGGACGGAATGCGATTCTGCACTTGCGTCTCCTCTGCTCGGGGAGCGGGCCCGGCTTCCCTGCTGCGCGCTAAAGAATGACAAGCCCCGCTGCAAATGACATTCAAAGTGAGCATCGGCCACTTGAGATACTCCCCACTCTCCCTCTCTCCTGTGCGCCCTTCAGATTAGCTTTAGAAATGAAATGTCAAGGCCCCAGCGTAAGAATGGAAAAGAAGGGCGCGTGGCCATTCACGGGTCACACAAAGCAGGTCAGAGCAGCTGCCCTGCGTCTCTCGAAGCTTCTCACGGGTCCGCCATCCCCGTGAGTACTCAGCGGCCCAACACCTGCCAGAGAGACGAGACCGTTCTCTCGTCCGGACAAAGTGCACTTTCCACAAAGTATTCTGAATACTCTCGAGCCGCGTGAAAGGCGGCAAAAAAACAGACTACGTAAACTGGGAGATGGTGGTAGTAGCGTGATTCACATTTTGCCGTGTGGAAATGCGTTCTGATTTATCTCGTGACCAGACGCGTGCTCCACAACGTGCCTGACTCTGTGTGCTCGTGGGGGCCGTGCGTGACCAGCGACCCCGAGGCGGCCGTCAATCCGAGGATGGAAGTGGATTTGCAACCACATTCCAGGGAAGTTTGGGTCCTCATTTCTAGTGCTTGGGATGTTCCTGAAATTTCCTTTCTGAGCTGCCCCCGATCCCCAGGCATTTAACTCCCTGTAACTGCAAAGGACGCTTCTCCCGGCAGTCACCAGATGAGGCCACAAGCGTCTTTTATTAGCCGCACGAATAATCCGTTTGCTAGGAGAGGACGGGTCAGAGACAGCTGGCTGTTTAATAATGCCCACCCATCCTCATTCTTAAGGCAAAAATCCAGGTTTGCATTTGACCATTACACACTCAAGTACCCAGTTTCTTAGGCTTTGTAAAAAGAAACAAATCATAAAAGGACCACACAGAGAGCAACGGTAACGGAAGGCTACAGGGGCGCTGCAGCGTTTGAAATGTTTGGCTTCTGGTCCTGGGTGCTCATTACACAAGCGTGCGTTTTGTGCAAATCCCTCAAGCTGTCCACATCGCCGTATGAACGACGGACTCTGAGCCTTAGCTCCTTCACTTGTAAAGTGATTAAAATCTCAGTTTCACGGGCTGGTTTATCAAAAGCACTGCTTATCGATTAAAAGAATGTCAAGTGCCTGGCATGAGAGAATGGTCAATAAAGGTCGGTTCCCCTTTCGCCCCCCATCACGATTTTATTTTTTAATTTTCTTCTGAAGTTTATTTGAGAGTGTGCGCCAGAGCGCACACACAAGTGGGGGAGGGGCAGAGAGAGAGAGGGAGAGAGGATCCCAAGTGGGCTCTGCACCGTCAGTGCGGAGCCCAACACGGGGCTCGAACTCAGGAAACGCAAGATCGTGACCTGAGCCACAATCCAGAGTTGGCCTCTTAACCGACTGAGCTCCCAGGTGCCCCCGTGACGATTTTACCTTGGCAAGCAGGGTGCCGACCCCAGGAGGACGAGTCGCCCCCCACATCTTCGCTCCCCTTCACTCACCTTCATGCCAAACGTAAAGATGGTAATGACGATTTTGAAGATCAGCGCCAGGGCCAGCTGCCACATGGCGGTGTACACGCCCACCCCGGCTGGCCGGTCCGGGATGTCGTCCACAGGCCGTGTCATGTTGGGGTCGTTGATGTAGTCACAGAGCTGGGAGGACTCGAGGGCCCCGCAGTCATTGAACAGCTCAGAAATGAGCTCGCTCGTGCTCCGGCGCGTGTAGGGGTTGGGGTAGGCGATGATGGCAGTGACGGCGGTCACCACGATGACCTCCAGCACCGGGTACTTCCCCAGCTTGGTGGTTTTGCGCCTCCGGCACCAGGCGATGTTGCTGCGGATGAAGAGCGTCCCCCACAAGCCCCCGAACACCCCCAGCAGGATGAAGGGGAAGAGCTCGGCCATGTACCAGGGCGTGTGATACTCCACGTAGAAGAGAACGAGACGGCTGTTCCCAAAGGGGTTGATGGATCGCAGCGTGAAGGCCGCCACCAGGGCCGCGAAAAAGGACCTCCACAAAGTCTTCAGGGGGAAGTAGTAACTGACCTGGGACGAACAAGCGGAAACTCAGGGAGTGGCTGAAGACAGGGCCGCGCAAAGCCCCGGCCTCTGACCCGCTGCCACCCGCCGGCGCCTAGCGTGACAGTCCCACTCAGACCGAACGTGGGCAGTACTCGCTTCCTCAAACTGGGTCCCGTTAGGACCACGACGCACCAGCGGAGGCACTGAAAGGGCCGTGTGTTTAAAAGCAGAATAGATGCTGCTCAAGACATGTTTGAGCTATTTGTCAAGAGAAGTGAAAATATCTCATTATGCTTCTGTTTAGGTCACAAAGACTCTCCTAAAGGCAAATAAATCTGACTCTATGGACAACAGAATAGGTCAAGGGCTGGAAAACCCGGCCTCGCAAACGTACTTGCACGGGCACGTGAGTTAAGAATGGTTTTTACATTTTTAAATGCTTAGCGGGGGCGGGGAAAAGAACCACTTTGTGACATCTGAAACGTTCAAAAGGAAAAGCAGGGTATTGTGACATGCGAAAGTCATATAAAATCCACACCCCAGGGCAGCCACAAGGCCACGATGACCGAGCCGAGCAGTTCCAAGCGGGGCCGGAAGCCCCACAAAGCCCAGAATATTTACGCTCTGGCCCTTTGCAGAGAGCAAGTGCTGACCCCTGGAGTAGATCCGTTCAGCTCGCCAGGACCAACAACGACTCACTAGGCTGGTTATGAGACAGACAGACTGCAAACTTCCAAAAAAAAAGAAAAAAATCACACGGCGATTTTTAAAATACTTGAAAACAGGTGGTTAGTGGCAAAAACTGGGGCTTCTTCACGAGCTGCAGGAATCTTATGAAAGCCCCTTCGAATGCAGCCTGCAGAGCCTCCTGCGGAGCCAGCCCCCCACGTGCCTCACCCCTCGGGCCACGCGTCCCACCCCTGCTCACCTCCTCAAGGCTGAAGAGCACACCTCCTATCGGAGCCCCAAAGGCCACGGAGACTCCGGCAGCGGCGGCGGCCGAGAGCACCTGCAAGGCAAAGGGCGCCGTGTGGGCCCGCGCGCGCGTGTGCGCGACACGTTCCAGGGCCCCCGGGAGACCGTCCCTGAGGACGGGAGCGGGGCCCGCTCACCTCGCGCCTCTTGCCCTCATTCTTGCTGTACTTGGAGAAAAGGCTGCTGAAGAAGTTGCCACAGCAACAGGCCACGTGCACCAGCGGCCCTTCCTTCCCGAGGCTCAGGCCCGAGGACACTACCAGCACCAGGGTGACGGTCTTGATGAGCAGGGTCCACTTCCCCAAGTAGCCCCGGATGATGAAGCCGCTCAAGATGGTCTTGATCTGAAACGGAGGGCGGAGAACGCGGTGGAGCGAGCCCTTCGATGCCACAGCGAGGAAAGTGACAAGTCCCGCCACCCCCTAGATTCACCGGATCATTCCCAAGGACAGGCTACTTTCGTCCTGGATTTGGCTAGGATTTTATACTAACGATTTATAACAGCACGTAATTTTTTCATTAATGATAACTTGGAAACATTCAATGCATAACAAATCTGGAGAATTTCTAAAGTAGTAAGAGATCATAATGCGGCCTGAAGAAGCGATTATCAGAGTCTCATTTTCTTTAGGGCATTTTATCCTGTTCACGTTCGCCTCTGTTGTGTTGGAAGACAGACGTGTATCTATTGATTTGAACGGTTAATTTTTTACTACTGAGGGACGTCCGAGATAAAGAGGTAGAAGGCTGGCTAACTGTGTGACAGCAAAGAACGAAATGGCAACTGGAGCAGAAGTCGGGGTCTGCAAACTCCGACCCAGGGGCTACATCCAGCCCGCTGCCTGTTTTGGTATGAACCACGAACTCGGAGTGCTTTTAACATCTTTAAATGCAATGTGTAAACCAGACTACTAACCTTTTACTGAGAACAGTTGCTAGACTTTGCCCCTCGGTTCACAAAGCCTAAAATATTGACTCCCTGCCCTTTTCTGGAAAAGTCTGCTGACCCCTGCAGCAGGCCAGGGGTCTGGGGCTTTACTGCCCAATTATTTCAACTTTTCTGTGTGTCTGAAAATACTCTTAACACGGTATTGGAAAAAGAAGATGCTCACCATTCTAATAGCGCATCGTCAGGGGATGTAACGATGACTGGGTCCAGGGCAAAAAGGTAGAGTCACCTTTGTTCCTTTTGCCGATCTCCCCGCATTTTCAAAGGCCAAATAATGGCTTTCCTACTCAAGGTGCAGTGTGCCTCACGCTTTCAGAATTCAACTGGGTGCCAATCTCCGTGACCGATTTCATATACTGGGAGTCCTCCTTACCCCAAATCCCTATTCTTTGGGTCCAGAAGCATCATCGATGCGGAAGTAATTTTTTACCTTCAACCTCTCCCACAACTGGCTGAAACGGAGCGAATGTTTACCGTCTGAGCTGGAAGCTTACAAGTCTGTAATAAGTCAGCCAATGACATCCGTGGTCAGCTTCTGTTTTCCCATCGCATAAATACAGAATGGGACAATGTTATGTCTCGTCAGTGTCAGGACGCTGGCACATCCTCTGAGTGCCTCCTAGTGGACACTGTTATGCCAAGAAGTTAATTTCTCAAATAGCTATCACAGTCCTTCTCAAGCTTGGAGCTCAAAACCAGTGAGGAATGGCTCTCCCCCCAGAGAGCTGATGCAGTCGGTCTGCGGGGGATTCTGGGGCCTGGGGATTTTTACAGCCTCCCCGGGTGATTCAAAAACGCAGCCCATGCGCAGAAGCACTGCTCCAATCCCGAAAAGAGTGGTACGGGTATTCCTCAGCTCTCCGTATTCAAGGGATGCTCCCCGAACATTCTCTGGCATCACATCACCTTTGGCAATTTGGGGCGGGGGTTGTGAACTGAGCTAATCCTCCAATTTTAAAGGGGTCTGAATGGAGCACTGTCATCTACTGATGGAGCTCCGTTTCCTAATTCACGGAGAAATACCAAGCGCAAGAGCGTGCGGGCATGTACCCTAAAAAGCACAAGTGAGGTCTTCTAGCGATACAATCGGACAGTGTCTCTTAAACTAGCCTTTCACCAACGGCAGACAAGCAAGCGGTGTGTCTTTCACTAGTGGTAGTTGGCCTCTTTGAGCCCACGCCCAGGGGATCTCAGATCCCTTTATTTAAGGGATGTTTTACTATGCCTGCCACAGTCCTGCCCTTTTGCGTTGCCTCGAATAAAATTATCTATAATTTTTTGTCAGTTAGTTAATGTCGATTTGGACCCTAGGGTACAGCTTAAGAGCGTCATACCATTTAGAAAATTACAAGCATCTAAATTACCTGAGCCTCTACCAGCCGTGACATGTGGTGAATTGAACAATGTAATAGGTATTTTGTAATTCTCTAAAATGATTTTATAAAATTGTCACGATCAAATTAGGAACTAAAGAAAGCAAACTCATTCCCGGCAAATGCCAAAATGTAATCACCTGCTTAAGATGAATTAATAGAGACAGAATCAAGCGGGGCTTTAACGGGATATCTTGGGGTGGCTCTGGGCCCTTGGGGTGTGGACTGTAAAACCTTTCTGGGAAATAAACACTGGTGAGCATGTTCACACTTTGCACTGAAGCGAAACATCAATTCAAAGCAACTTGTAAGAGGACATTTCTTCTGAGGTCAACAGGGGTTCCACCGACAAAGCAGATGAGAAAGGGGGACACCCTTGCCTCCTTCTCTCTAAATCCTCAAGTCCAAGAACTAGTGTGCACTTTCCAATGTGCTTTATACAAGAGCATGTATTACACAAAATAAATGTCCTCTGAATTTGTATTTCAAAAAAGGTTTCCAAAGGAATGTCGTTCCCGCGCAGTTAGTCTCTTTGCTAACCTGAGGGTGAATGGCCTTGTATCTCACTTTGCGTGAAGTCAGTTTACCTAGTCAGATGGGTTTCGACTACGAGGTTCTTTTTAAGCGTGAACCATTTACATTTTCTTTTCCCGCTGCCCCTTTCCTCCGAGACCTGGGGAAAGTATTGTACCCCAAGGTTAGGGATTTCAAGTTGTAGTATGAGAACAGTGAAACTGTTGCTACTACTGACTTATTGTAACCAAAACTTAATTATAAAACCGCCACTGGCTTCCTGGCACTTTAAAAGATCATTGTGAGCTCTTTAGTAAATTGAGAAACACATCCGTTATAGGTTATATAGGATTAAAAAGCATATTAATAAAGCAAGCACCCACATACCCGTATTTCAGATCGAAGGATGGGCATCCACGAAAGCCCTTGGTTTGTTTCCTCAGTGGAACTTTCTCCCTTCCCGATCCCAATCATTTCCTTGCCTTTCCTTATACCGTCCGTGTACGTGTGTGTCACTAATCGGGGTGCAGCTTCGTTATGGCTGTTTGTGGACTTTACGGAAATCATACGTTATATATTCTCCTGCCGCTTTCTTCACTCGACACCAGGCTGTGCCTTGCACGTTTGCCGCCTAGGAAACGGAAGGCCTGGCTCAGGATTTAACTCCTTTCCAGTTCGGCTATCACGAATAGATGCCTGCTTCGGACAAAGGCCAAGTGCAAGCAGCCCCTCACAGAGCTCACCTCCAAGCCCCCTGTCTGCCAGAGATCGCAAGTTTGGCCACATTGCTGGAAGGGGAAGATGGGATTGCCCAGCACCCCTTTCATTGCCGCTTTAAATTTTCCAATTCCTCATCGGCCCCCTGCTCATTGTGGAAAGGCGACTTGGGTCCCCCCACCCCAAAAAAAAAAAAAAAAAAAGCCTACCATCAGGCAGTGGGATCATAAACCCAAGAGGCCAACCCCAGTCTGCTCTTTTTATCAGCTGGGGTGCATCAGCTTAGACACCAAACACAACACAGTCCACTTGGCCACAGTGCTTGCTTTGAAAACACATTTGTTCCACCGTGATTCATGCGTTAGGGAAGAACTTGAGCATAATGCAAATTTCGCATCTGTTTCTGCGCAACTTCATCTGGGACAAACAGGGCGCGAGCCTGGAAAACCACGCCGGCTGTATGGAGCCGCGCAGGAACGCACGAAACACACACAGCACGTGCCTCTAGCAGTTCCCACGTTCACGGGCGAGTATAGATCTCTTAACCATTTAACGTGTGCAAACTGGGCTACTGTTTTGACTGGGTTTCTGTCTTTGCTCTGTGTGTCGCTGCAGAAGTCTCTGCGTGGTGCGTGCCTGGCGCCTGCTTCCCCACAAGCGCCGTGGTTTCTCTTGTGCGATTCTGCATGGCCCTGTGAGCCGCAGGGACACCTGTGTCACGCTGAGGCAGAACTGGATGGTACTGTGGCTCGCCTTTCAGCTTCCCGCGGTAATGTGTTCATACAAACCATCAAAAAGTCAACATGACGTATTTTTTCTCTCTTTCCTGGAACAGGACAACATTGGGCTTTTCTTTCAACACTCCAGCCCTTTCCACAAACCGCCTGGAACAGCGGCAGTACTGGCAAGTGCCAGCAAAGAGCGTGGGCACAGGGGAGCAGGGACCGATGTGGGGCTGTTGCCGTCATCGGTCAAATCTCTAAACTTGCCGTCTCCACCGCCTGGGGGCGCTGCTGAAACACCAGCCTGAAGGCAAACTGAACTGCATCCATAGAGCATAAGAAAACTGGTGGGCTTATTTCTGGCTAAAATGCTCAGCGGCTGGGCTTTTGGGGAATTAGCTCAATTATCATTATCTTAGCCAGTAGGTCCTCCTAGGTTGGAAGTTTAATCTCAAGCAGCCTTCTTGATCGATGAGGTCACCTCCCTCACACTTCGGTTACGTGAAAATGCTAAAAGACATAAGAACTCTTAAGCCTACAAGCGCGCGGTCACAGTGCACACGCTGAATGGGGAATTAAGCTTTTTGAGGGTCACTATCACCGCGTCACCAGAAGAGCAAAACGCGGCAAGGGAGGGGACCCACGGGAGAGCTGACTCATCAGTAAACTTTCCGGGCAACTAACATCCATCACTGTCTTTGTTCACATTACGTCACAGGTGCCACAGTGAGGTATGTGGTTCATGAACTCTGATTCCACAGGCTGTAAGAGTTATGCCCGGCTCGCAAAGACAAGAATTTAATCATCTGAGAAGTAGCGGAGCATAAATCCTGAAGATAGAACATAAATCCCGAAGCGAGACAGCTGGGTTCAACGTGCAGCTAACCGGCTTCGTGACCTCCGGCAAGTTACTTAACCTCTCTCTGTGCTTCACGTTCTTCAGATCTCTGGTGCAAACCAGGGGAACTTCCCTCCTAGTGTCACTGTAAGGACTCAACGTGTTAACAGACATCGCATGCTTGGGGCTGTGCTCGGCACCCTGTGCTACGGAAGCGTTTGCTACGCTCATCGTTGGCGCAGAAGAAACGCGGCCAGCACTCACCTCCGGTATACCCGAGCCGCAGGCATATGGTGCAAACACGCGCACCAGGGAGACGGCCAAGAACGCAAACAGCAATGCCCACAGGATGTACATTAGGTAATTCAGAATGTAAGCGCTGGCGCCCTAAACACCAGACAGGAAAAAAGAAAGAACACGTGAGGCGTCACCGACCCGAGCGCCGCGCCTGCCCACCCCCTCCGCGCGGACGGCAGAGCGGGAGCTTGGAAGGCATCGGGCAGCTTTTCATCCGGTCCTGTGTCAACAAAAAGGCCAGTGTTGGTTTTGTCGGCCGTTGCCGTTGCGACGGCAGGCACACCCAGCCCCGGCTGTTCCCACACGCCTTCCGCGGGGCCAAGTGTCAGCACTCGGGGGACCGCCAAGGTCACGGGGCTCCGTCCTTGCCCGCTGCAGGTGAGGAAAGGCGGGCTACCCAGAATCCGCCCTGGGGCCCCCGGAGGCTCTGCCTGGAGGTGGCGGGGGACCGGCCTCCCTCGGCTTTCATGAAGGCCATGTGCGACGCTGGAGGACGCTGCCGCCCGGCTGGAGTCCCCCGACCTGCAGCATCGGCGTCACCTGAGCCCACGTGAGGGACGCGGGTCCTCAGGCCGCGCCCCAGGGCTGCCGAATCACACCCCCCGACCCGCAAAGTGTGCCTGGACACGCTCTCCAGGCACTCTTACAGGGCAAAACGCATGTTCACCTCCTCCGGAATACCTCACTGACCCGTTTATTCCAAATTATCTGACGAATGAATAGCTTTCTGACCCAAATACAAGGTCTGGGGTCATTGATGCTGAGGACCTGGTCGGGTGGGTGGAGACGTTTGTCTCGGCCTCAGCTTCCTGCCACCATCTGGGTTACTCAAGTGAGGGGCGAAGGAAGGTGAGGTCACCTACGAGTCAGGCCACGGATATGGCCACACGTGCATCTACGAAATGCAAAACCACGTTCCAGGAGACTCTATTCTGACCTCTGCCGTCACGTATATTCACACCCGGAGCAGGAGAAAAAAGACGGAAGAATACATTTCACCCACTTAAAAATGTGTTTTAAGACCAAAAATAACTTCTCACTCTTGCTCACAGTCCTTCTTTGAATCAAAGTATAAATCTTAGAAACGGTTGAAAAGATAGACGGCCGTATTTCCCCCCAAAAAAAACATTGCAAGAAGGAGAGAGGAAATAAAATAGGGTGTCCAGCCACTATTGCCTGCCGGCTCCCAGCAACCCAAGGAGAGAATTTATTTTTGGAAGTCACGGAGAGCCCTGAGAACGTGTGAGATTTCAAGGTCCCCGTCTACTTCTCAGATTGGAAGGAATTCATTTTCAATTCCACGGAGAAGCAGGTTTAGCCAAACGGCCAAGTGCGTTCCACATCTCTTCAGCTGTGGCAAGTGCATGGGGGGTGGGGGGAAGCGCATGGTCGGGGTGAGGAGGAGAGGGATACATTGCATCCATCTTCCAAAAAGAGTCCTAGCTTGAACGTCCCCGTGTTACCCCTAACGTGGATCTTGCCGACCCAGCTCCCCCCAACCTGGGTTTCTGGTCTGTCGGTGACGCACACTGTGGCCACCACGGAAATTCAGGTACGAGTGAACCCTTGTCGCGGGTGAAGCTGGCAGGCACCCGGGACACTCCCATAAGAGAAGGCCCAGAAACACCCTCTGCGATGCACTCGTGAACTGCAGTGGGAGACGAGAACTTGAACCACACCAAGATAGTGCTTTGCGCCCGCTCGAGTGGCTGGAATCAGAACCGGGAGAGGAGGTGGATGCCCTGAACCCCTCATACGAGCGAACGAAGTCGGACACGAAGGTCCGCGTATCGTACGATCCCACATAGCAACAGAGAGGTTGGCGGCTGCTTCGGGCTGGAGGGCTGAGAGGAATGGGGATGACTGCTAAGGGATGCGAGGATCCCCCGGGGACGGTGGAGACGGTGGGAAATTATATTGGTGACGGCAGCGCTACGCCACGGGTATCCTAATACCCGGTGGGCTGCGCGCTTTCAATGCGCAACCCACATGGGGGGTGAATTCTATCTCATTGAAGCTGGTATTGTTAAAAAAAAAAAAAAAAAAAAAAAACCACTTCTTTTCTTATTAGAAGGTATAAACAGCAACCCTATTTCCGCAGCACGATCAACAGCACACTCCCTAAGGAAAAGAACAGGGCTTTTATGAACACATACAGCATATCATGCACACGAATCGGTACGGAAGGCTTTTCCAACTCCAGTTTGTGCCGCAGAGCTGGACGAAGCCAAGCCGCACTGGCACTGAGCCCCGACGGCTAACGGCTCGGACACCTGGAGGTAAAAGCAGTCAGTCACAGAAGGCACGGCAGTGTTCCAAAGTGCCTGTGGAACGGAGGCCGCCCCCAGCCACCACCCTGCCCGGAAACGCACCTCCGACTGATTCACCAGCAGCTCCGACCATTTCTGCCACAGGGGACACTTGTCCCTGTCCTCAAAAGTGGTCTCGTTGGACGTCCAGCAGCACTGCTCATGGCTGTACCAGAAGGCAGACAGGCAGACCCCCTCCTTCAAGTCGGTCATCCAGTCGACGGCGAGATCGATGACCCCAGCCAAGGTGCCTGGAAGAAGCAGCGAGAGCCCCTTAGAGGAGTGGCCCTGTGGCGGCGCAGGAGAACACGGGGCCCGGGGCCCACGCAGGGGCGCGGCCGGACCAGGAGATGAACAGGCTGCAGAAGGGCCGCGTAGAGGAAGCGGCTCTCCTCGGTCGTCGGCTCTCCTGAGCACTTACGGCGAGGGCAAGCCGTGCCCGCGCCGGTGAGCAGCAGAGGCCAATGGCGTGCGCGGCCTGGGTGCCTGGCATCCCGCGGGACTGAGCGCCGTGCAGGTCTCGGGTCATCACAAGCCACCGGGGCCCAGCAGCTTTCAGAATTCTAGAAACAGGGTACCTATGCCCTATAAATGCTGTAATGCCCTCGGCGGCTTCGGGGACCTGATGCTGGGATCACACTCGTTTATGTGCTTCGGGCCAACCGGACAAATCTGAGGAAACGGAAGCATAATGGCTGCAGTAGCCTCATCATTTAAGTACGGTTCGGCCACCGCATGGGAACCCGACTTGAAAACTCTCACTTACTACAACTTCCTGGAGTTTTAAAACTATGGATAAGGGGGGGCGCCTGGGTGGCTTAGTCGGTTAAGCATCCGACTTTCACTTAGGTCATGATCTCGCGGTTCGTGGGTTCGGGCCCCACGTCGGGCTCTGTGCTGACTGCCAGCTCAGAGCCTGGAGCCTGCTTTCAGCCCAGACTCCCCTGACCCTCCTGCTCGCTGCCTCTCTCTCTCTCTCCTAGAAAAAAAAAAAAACTATGGATAAGGGACTGTGGATCTAGCCAAGTAGGTAAGTACTTTGAAGGCCGATGGAAGGGAGATCAAATAGAGGGTGCAGCCGGCCACAGAAGGCTACCTTCAGGTTTCCTTCCAGAATAACCCATTCCAGGGTCTTTTACAGAGGCAGGGGGAAGCCTTTCAGGCCACTGAATTCTCAGCGATGATACTGGATCTTCATTTCAATACCTCTTGCCCACCTGCATCAACACAGAAGGCGTCTTCACACCTGCAACACAGCTCACCCTTCCCTGCTCTTCTCCCGTGACATCGAAAGCCGCCCCCTGCTCTTGAGAGAACGCCCGAATCCCTAGCAGGCCGCGGACTCGAACAGCCAGCCCCTCACACCATTCCATCTCTCTCCATCATGGATGCCAGCCCGCCCCGACAACGCTCCCAGGGCACACCAGGCTCTCCTGTCTGTGCCACTCCGCCCAGCACTGCCCTTCCCCCACCCGCCTATCTCCTATTTACCTTCCAGAGTCAGTGTTTACATCACCTCCTTCGGGAAGCCTTCCCTGATTTCCTAGGTCTGAGCTAGGTGTACCCACCCCTGACCTTCCCCATCACCATACCCGTCACATCCTGGTAACATGAGTGTTTGTGTGATGAGTGTATGTGTGTGTATAGTGTCTAGTCCGTAAGTGGGGCTGGGAGGGCAGAGACCCTGTGGTGTGGTTTGCCTGCCACGGCACGGGTCAGGCCAGGTGTCCAGACTCTGTGTCCACTCTACGTGCCTTATCCGCTGCCGTATCTGCGTCGGGGACGCGGTCAGGACTATATATCTGCAAGGGCTCTTTACTCAGCATGTCCTCACCACGCACCAGTCCCTAGTCCACGCCCTGGGGATACGGCAGTGAACAAAGCAGACTCGGGTCCCTGGCTTCGTGGAACTGCACGTCATCGGGGGGAAGAAAGACACTGGACAAAATAAGTAAGTAAATCGGGGGCTCCGTTAGCCGGTGCTAAGCGCTGGAGAGAAAATGCAGCATGTTAAAACGCTGCAGCCACTTGGGAAAACAGTTACCATCTGGCCCGGCCGTTCCACCCCGGGGCGTCCACCCAGGAGAAATGAAAACAGAGCCCGCGCGAGGACCTGCGCACAAATGTTCACAGCAGCGCTACTCACAGCGGTGGAAAAGCAGGCACAACCCGTGCGCCCCGAACTGCCGAATGGAGAAATAAATGGGGTCTATCCACAGGGCGGAACAGTATTTGGCAACGACAAAGGGGGAAGCACTGACGCACGCTACAGGGCGACCCCCAAAACGTGATGCCTAGTGAAGGAAGCCAGTCCCAGGACTACATACTGCAGGACTCCACTGCACAAAGTGCCCCCAAGAGGCGGATATGTGGACACAGGAAGTAGATCCGTGGCTTCCTGGGGGTGGGCGGAGGCTGGGGGCACCGGACTTGACAGCTAAGGAGTACGGAGGTCCTCTGGGGGCTGATGAAAATGTTCTAAAATTGCGGTGACGGTTTTATAACTCTGAATACACTAAAAGTCACTCCATTGTGCACTTTAACAAGGTGACTTGTACGATATGTGAATTATATCTTAATAAAGCTTTTACACACACGCACACTGGGGCGAGGGAATGAGGCTGAGAGAGGGAGGGATGACTTTTGTTAAAGGTGGACAGGGAATGCCTCAAGCAGAAGATGACCTTTGAAGGAAGACCTTAAGAAGGGGAGGGAGGGGTCCTGTAGGTATCCAAGGGCAGGACCCAAGGATCATCCGGATTTCTTCACTATTCATTCATTTGCAATCGCCTTATCCCTCGCCCAACCTTCCATTGCAGGCTGATTGGGCTTGAAGGCGCTGAGCAGCTCAGCTTCGTTCGGTGGAACAACAGCGACACCCAGTGGTAACTCCCGATAGACGCGCTGTAGAGAGGACCCCGCTCAGGCCTCCCCATCGTGGGACTCAAAATATGATGCTCAGGGTGCCACTGAGAAGAGACCAGGCGAGGCAGTGGGACCCCTGAGTCCTCCCCAAGGTCAGAACAACTGGGGAACGGAAAAGCGAACGGGACACACTTTGCTGGCTCTCCCAGGCACATCCAGATCACAAGAGCACTCAGGCGACCTTCAATGGGAGGGGGTTCTCAGCCCCAGCTGCCCATTAGAACCACACGTGGAGGGGGCTGGGAGAAAGAAAGGAGGGGAGCTTTACCCAATGCCAGGGCACCGTCTGTAGGGATCCTATTTACTTGAAGCCCAGGCAGCAGAACTTTTATTCTAATTCCCTAGGTGATTCTTCCTGAAAAAATGGACATGAATTGGGTTGGCAGTGAAGCCCGCTGGTCAGTATCAGGTTTGTTAAAGAGAAGCTCCGTCAGGCTCTTACATTAGTCAATAAATCCACCCGGGAAGATGTCGGAGTATCTACTCCGGATTTCCTCCATTTACTTCTCCTTCCTCGAAGCCAAGAATAATGATACGGTCTACGGCTTCATAAACCTATTCTAAATAAAGATGTCAAAATTCACAGTAAATTCCTACCCTGCCCACTTTGAAAGGTCTTCGGGGAAGCAGTCCAACAAACTGGTGGCAAAACACCGTATGTACATAAAATTGAATTCTCTGCCAATATTGCTTTTATACAGGCGATGCCCCTGGGAAAGGAAGGCTAATATTAGGGAAATGGACGAAGAGCCACCATGACCAGAGGGAAAGAATCCCCCTTCTACACTCATCTGGACTCTTTAGGCCCCTCCCTGGCAACCAGATTTTTTTTATTCTTAGACATTAACCTTCACAGCCTCTTAAAAGGAAATACATTTCAGGAAGCAATTTCCATGGAGAGCTCTGGGGACACCTCCCACCTGCAAGCAAGGAGCCAGGATTCTAAACTGAAGGGGCCCAGAGTCCCTGAGGGTCAGAACGTCAGGCTGCAGGTGTCACCCTTGGGCCCACACCACACCCCATGGGCAGCTGGAATTTTTCTGAGTATCTTTAGGATGTGTACGATTCATCCCAGGGCCTGCCAGTATTCATAAACACCTCTCTCCTACAGGGTTTTACTATTAGAGATCAGGGGCGCCTGAGCGGCTCAGTCGGTTGAGCGTCCGACTTCGGTTCAGGTCATGATCTCACGGTCCGTGGGTTCGAACCCCGCGTCAGGCTCTGTGCTGACCGCTCAGGCCTCTAGGTCCTGACTTACTGACAGCACATGCTACGTTAAATGTATGGCGTGTATTTTGATCCTGGATATTTCAAGTCAGAAAACCCAGGCACGGGATAAAAGAGAAACACTTCATTTTCGGAATACCATCCCAAACAGTGGTCGATTTGGGTTTTGGTATGTGCAGTGCCGACCCAGGAGCCCTGCTGCCCCTCGATGTACCCACCACGGGCCCCTCCGCGTGTCTGCTGGGCGACCCTCCACGTACCCGCCAGCAGGCCGATGAGCAGCATCACCACCCATCCCGACCAGGCGTCCAGCAAACTCTTGATGAACTCCCAGATGGACTCCTTGCTTTTGCTGGTTATCTAGAAACAAAAAGACACAGTGGCCGATCGGGATACATCCTTCCTGTCGTGGGAAACGGGATGCCTGAGAAAAATGAATGTAATTAGAAAACTAAATGCCACTGACGGTATCCTTTTGGTTACCCAGCACGATGACACGGGCTGTCTAGTTCGCAGACGTACAAGGATGCCACACAGTCTCCAAAGACTTAGAAAGAAACCCCCCAAAAATCACTTATTAAAAAAACTTCCTAAGTGTGATTTCATCTTTGACTATTCAGAAGACATTCTGAAGGGAGGGGTGAACTCATCGTCACCATTTTCAATAAGAATCATTGCTGGGGGAGGGAGGGGGGAGGGTAGGTGCGTGGGTGCCACAGTCAGTTAAGCATCAGACTCTTGGTTTCGACTCAGGTGTGATCTCATGGTTCGGGAGTTTGAGGCCGTGTAGGGCTCTGAGTTGACAGAGGCAGAGCCTACCTGGGATTCTCTCTCTCCCTCTCTTTCTGCCCCTCCCCTGCTCATGCGCTCGTGTGCTCTCTCAAAAACAAGTAAACTTAAAAAAAAAAAAAAAAGAAAGAAAGAATTACTGGGGCGCCTGGGTGGCTCCGTCTGTTGAGTGTCCAACTTCGGCTCAGGTCATGATCTCAGGGTCCGTGTGTTCAAGCCCCGCGTCGGGCTCTGTGCTGACAGCTCGGAGCCTGGAGCCTGCTGCAGATTCTGTGTCTCCCCCTCTCTCTCTGCCCCTCCCCTCCCCATTCGTGCTCTGTGTGTGTCTCTTTCTCTCTCAAAAATAAACATTAAAAAATTTGTTTCAATAAAATGAAAACAAGAATTCCTGCTTTAACTTACACTGTAAAGTGTGCTCACAAAAGAACCTCTTCAACAGTGAGTTCATTTCCTTCGTCTCCCAGGGTGAACGTTAGGAGCGAGAGCTCCGAGTGAGCCGGCCCGGGTCACTCTGCCAGGTGGACCAACGTGCCTGAGGACACTGGAAAGGTGCTCCTTGGCCTCCACCGG
This sequence comes from Proteles cristata cristata, assembly GCA_017311185.1. NCBI lineage: Eukaryota > Metazoa > Chordata > Mammalia > Carnivora > Hyaenidae > Proteles > Proteles cristata. The sequence continues at coordinate 48,364 of JAESUZ010000015.1, forward strand.
CACAGAGCCCTACCTTCCTGGGGCGCCTTCCGAACACCTTCTGGAAAGACTGCACTCCACGGCCCGGCGGGCCTCTCTCACAACCACTCAGCCATGCTACTGGGGCACAGAAGGAGCCGTGCAGAACGCACACATCAAAGGGTGTGCGTGGGCGTGCGTGGGCGGGTTCCAGAACACTTGCGTGACTGGAACCGGCGCCAGGCCCGACTGGGCCCGAGGGCCAGAGTCCAACCGCCTCCGCTCCAGGCTGAGGGCCCCCCTTTCCCGCACTCCTCCACGCTGGGAGCCAAGAGGCTGGGCCATCCTCCTCACCCCGCCTCACCTCTCCCCGCTCTCCCTGCTTTCGCTGGTGGCCACTGCTGGCTCCCCTCCTTCACCTCTTTGGGCTTCTTCGCAGTGTGCGTCACAGGCACCCCACCTGCGTCCCGTTGTCCCTACTAAGTCCTGGCATCGGCCACAGTTCCGGCTGCCTCCTGACCTCCCCCTCTCCGCACATGGACCGCCTCGGCCACTTCTAACGCTTCGGCACCCGCTCGCATCCGCCACCGCAGCCCTGACCTCGCCCTTGAACTGCAGAGCGCTCTCCCCCACCCACCAGCCCCGGCCTGCACAGCACAAGCTCCAAGCGGCTCGAACAGAACTCACCGGCCGCCCCGTCGAATCTGCTGCTCCCCTTTTCTTCCCTCTCGTCCGCAGAGGCCTCATCCGCTTTGAGCCACAGCCAGGGCCTCATCCTGGACTCCCCGTGCCCCCCGCAGATAACCGCCCCAAATCCCGTCAGGGGCGCCTCTGAGTAACGCCTGACCCCAAGCCTGTCCCCATCTGCACTTGACCGCCCTTTGTCAGACCTCCTTCCTCTTTCGAACTAATTCCTGAGCTCCCTGCGGCTCCCTCTGCAATGCATCTTTCTTGTATTCTGTGACCAGGAAGATGAAAGCCAAACCCCTCTCCATGGCCTACTCGGTCGTTCCCGTGGCCCCACGGCCCGAGTCGCCACACTCACCCCCCCACTTTGGGAACCCTCCACCGGACCTCGGGGTCCCCAGCACCACCTGCAATGCCATGTTCTCTCATGCCTCTGCGACTTAAAAAAGGGCCCCTCCTGATTTTAGAATCCTTTCCTTTTCCTCCACCTAACAACCTGCTAGTCACCCTTCCCGACCCCACTGAAACGTCACCCTCTCTAAGAACCCTTCCCCGACCATCCCTCCTGAATGATCACATGGTGTTTGATATCACACTTGGCCGTGGCCGCTACCGTATATGCTGACTGCCGACTCGCACACCTGATGACCTCCACCCTTGCAGATGAGAAACCAAGGACCAGAAATGGCACCCCGAACATCACCCAGCCTCAAGGGGCCAAGGGCACAATGTACCTGACTTGTCTGGTTCCAGAGGCCCCGCACTGCCCTCCACACCATACCTCTGTACGACACAGCCTCCCACCCAAAGCACCTGATACCGTAAGTATCTGTCCACAGCTCTGCCTCTCTCACTAGCCCTTCTCTTTTTTAGAATGTACTCCAGCATGTGACAGGTGACTCTAACCTCAGCTCAGTAAGTGTCCCGTGAAAGCATGGCCCAGCCGTCTGGGGTGGATCGCCTTCAATAGGTCTTTTCGGGACGCCACCTACCTTTCTGTGTCTGTCAGTGTCCCGTGACTTTTCCCTTAGCCAGTCGATGGTGTGAAAGTCCTCGTACGTCCCCACGTCAGGGAACGGCTCGTCGAGGAAATCCATCAGGTTTCCAGACCCGCTCATTGCTCCCGCATGGACCATGCTAGTTACACCTGGGAGAGAAAACCTGATTAAAACCATCACGCGGGACATCTGCACGGGCGCGGCACAATCACCCACGTGTCCCTTTTCCTGCAAGCACCGTCTCTGTAAAGGAGGTCGCATTTGGGTGAACCGGTCAATCCACAACCTTGTCTTTTGTGTTCCTGGTTAAGGGTATCTTATCAAACAGATGTTGCTGACTCATGAACACTGAGTTACGGCCAAGAGCGTGACAACTCATGCCTGGACGAAGTGTGTCTGACAAAAGTCTTTTCTCCGTAATGCACACTGCAGCCTTCCTCCGACTGGAAACTCTAGAAGCCCCCCAACACTGCATTTCAGGGCCACTGCAAACAGCACAAGTACCCGTAATAAGAACACAGACTTTTCGCCACTCCACACACGCACACGTCCGGGAAAGAGCTGAGCGTGTGTGTCACGGGGGGGGCGGCTAGGCTTACAAGTGCATTTTAGTGAGCAGGAAAATGCACACGTTCGGAACCGCAAGTCATGAGGGCCGGCCACCTGCATTTCTGAAAAACCTCAAGTTCTGCAAAAGCGGGGAAGGCATCCAAACGAGCACTGGAGGGGAAGCAGGGCGGAGGCGCCCCTCGGACGCAGAGCCCTGGAACCCAACCTGTGACTGGGCCTCTCGTGAGGCGAAGGCGACGGCTCAGGCAGGCGGCCCCTGTGGTCGTCACTGCAGGTGGGAGCCAAGTGGCTACCTGATGGAAGCCGGGTGAGCCGAGTGGGGGGGCGTCCTGGGGAGGCCCCACAGAGACTGACATGGGAAGAGGATAAGTTGTCACAGGACCCACGCCATGGCACGGATGTTTGTGTCCCCCCAAGAATTCACACGTTGATGTAACCCTGAAGGTGATGCTATTAGGAGGCGTGGCCTTGGGGAGGTGATGGGGTCAGGGGGGCATGGCTGACCCGAATGGGATTAGTGCCTTTTAAAGGAGACCCTGGGGGCACCCAGGTGGCTCAGGCAGTTGAGCGTCTGACTCTTGCTTTCGGCTCAGGTCATGATCCCGCAGTTTCCTGAGCTCGAGGCCCGGATCGGGCTCTGTGCTGGCCACGCAGAGCCCACTTGGGATTCTCTCTCCCTCTCTGCCCCTCTGCCACCCATGCTGTCTCTCTCTCAAAATAAACTTAAAAAAAAAAAAAAAGACAATAAATACAGACAGACAGACATAAAAGAGGCCCCAGAGAGCTCCCGCACCCCTTCCACCATGTGAGAATACAAATGAGGAGCCTGACCAGGAAGGGCCCTCACTCACCCAACCGTGGTGGCCCCTGGCGTCAGCCTTCCAGCCTCCAGAACTGGGAGACGGAAATGCCTATCGTCTGTAAGCCCCCTAGACTGTGGGCCTTGATCACAGCAACCCAAACAGACTAAGACAAGGCAAGAGCCAGGCCGGGCTGGCCACGCCAACCTCACTTCTCACTGTTCTTAAGATACAGTCAAAAGGGCTCCCACTGCCAGGATGGTGGCCAAGTAGAGTTTCTCCTCTTCCTGCCTAAGAGAACACTTCCGCTCCCACTGCCCTGGCCCCCCGGGTCTGGAGAAGAACCGCGAATACGCCAAGATATCCTCCACGTGATGAAGAGACCTTCCACCATCAGAGCCTGATTCATCGATCACACAGGAGCTCACCTGAGAGGCAGAAAGTGCTTTGCAACAGCACTGAGGCTCCCCACCAGTGAGCAGAAAAAAGAATACGCTCTTACAGACAAGAGGTTGGAATAAGCACTAAATAAAAAATTACTTGGGCAACGAGCATGGAAACTTGAATTACAGGCCGAGGACCACAGAGGTGCTGGAGTAGATGGTTTAAGGAGGCGAAGTGTCATTATACAACTATTTGAGCGTGGGCGTCTCTCGTTGCTTTATGTCGGTTTCTCTCTGGAGGACTCAACCATGACCTGATGAAACTGCATTTTAATCAAATTGAAAAGTCGCTACGGGCAAAGTGGGGCAATCACCTTACAAGCAATAAACTGGCGATAGTGAGTGATTTATTGACCGTCTGGGCAACTCGGCTGCTTTAAAACTTTGAAAGTTTGAGGTCGGAGCCATGCCAAGCTGAAAACCATACCCGCTGATGAGTACCCAGGGAAGAATCAGGTTGCCTAAGTCAGTAGCAACCAATAATAAAAAGGAAGGAGTAAAATTAGAAGGCAAAGATTTCATTCGCGTTTCTACAAAAGCAAGGTGGTTAACGGCTTTGTATTCTATGTAGCAGAGAAAATCTCTGATGGGGAAAATAAGAGAGCAGACGGTGGACCCACAACGGGGAGCCCTGGTGAGTAAAACCAAGCCAGCAGACAGAACAGCAGAGACTCGAAGGTTCTATTACAGAGGGAGTTGGGGTTACATGAAACATAACCAAATCTGTAGTCAAGCGACAACTCCAGGCAATGATGGTTGAATCCAAAAGTCACTCTCGAGAACAGCCTCCACCTTTAAATTCTGATGGAGCATGTCACAGTCATGACAATTAGACACACAACTGGTAAAGGAAAATAAACAAGACCTCATCGGGGTCTTCCCTGGGAGCTTAGAAGGAGGTAGCGAGGTCACTTGTGACGCTGGGATATTATTAAGAAAGACGGGAGGAGGGGCGCCCGGGTGGCTTAGTCAGTTAAGCGTCCGACTTTCGCTCAGGTCATGATCTCGCGGTTCGTGGGTTCGAGCCCCGCGTGATGAATGTGCGGAAGGAGGAGGAAGGAGGCTGGCTCCAGGCTGGGCGGCCTGGCCCCCAAGTGCCGACCCTCTCTCTCTCTGACCCTCCCCTGCTCACGCTGCCAGCCTCACCTCTCTGCAGAAGGCTAAACAAAAAAAAAAACAGAAAGACGGGAGGGCCTGGGGGAGGGTGAGAAGAGGGCGTCCAGGTTAGAAACATGGAAAGAGCCCTCTCTGGCATCCATCTGGGAGATGTGGATGGCTAAGGAAGGGGTCCAGCCAAAGATGGGAGCGGCAAGGAGTGAACTCCAAGGACCTGCAAACTGAGAAATAAGCTTAACCCATGTAAGTTCACCCATTTCAAGGACCAGCCCCAAATGGACGCCAGGAGTCGTGTGTCCCTCAGCGGGGAGCCCTTGCTCCTCTCCTCTGTTCTTATTTCTTCTCTCTAATAAGAGCACTTCTGCTTCCAGACAGTGCCTATGCTGGTGGCTTCAAGGCCACGGCTTGAGGAAGGACAACATTCTGGCACCTGGATCGGAGGGTCCTACTCGGTCTGGGTCATCTAGGTCGGGGCTCGGCAAACCGCGGCTGCTGGGTTTTGTAAGTACAGCTTTAGTGGGACGCAGCCACGCGCAGTCATTTATACGGGGTCTATGGCTGTTTTCACGTCCCCAGAGCTGAGTAGTTATGACAAAGACTATATGCCCCGCAAAGCCTAGAATGTTTACTGTTCCGGCTGCATACACAAAACACGTGCTGGTCCCTGATCTACGCAGTGGGCTGACGGCGCAAACGGCCTTACTCTCTACCCCTCCGTGTTGTTTTGGACCTCTAGCTCTGTCACGGGAAGAAGCCTAGGCTAGAATGCTGGAAGCCGAGAGACTGCCTGGAACCGACTTGGGTCATCTTGGCTGAGGCCATCCTAGGTGGCCTAGGCCCAGCCAAGGTGACCTGGAGCGGACCCAAGACCAGCCAGCTTCAGCACAATCAAATCCGGCCCAGCCACATACCGTGAGACGCGCGGGGACTGCTTCAAGCCACGGGTTTTTTTGAAGGGCTTGTCCTCCTGGCGGCATCTTGACAGTGTTTATTTGACATTGTTACCTGGGGTCGAGGGGGAGGAGGGGCAAGGCAGGTAAGCTAGCGTGGCCTTGCGGGCAGCTGCAGGTATCCGCCGACAAAGTAACGTGTCTCCTACACGCCCACGTTCACCCACAAAGGGACTCTGGAAGACGACATGGGGCGCCCAGATCCTTCATCCAATCCTTTAAGGCAAGGAGGTATCTGGGGGCGCCTCGGTGGCTCAGTAGGTTGAGCGTCCAACTTCGGCTCAGGTCATGATCTCACGGTTCGTGAGTTCGAGCCCCGTGTCGGGCTCTGTGCTGGCAGCTCAGAGCCTAGAGCTGCTTCAGATTCTGTGTCTCCCTCTCTCTCTGATCCTCCCCTGCTCACGCGGTCTCTCAAAATAAATTTTTAAAAACATTTTTTTAATTAAAAAAGAAAGGCAAGGAGGAATCTGGAGGTTCGGTCTTCCAGTAGGATGACTCCAAGGGGCTGGAGTCAAAGTGGTCAACAGCAGGTGACAACAAGGGACCCCGTCCGGTAAAACTCACTTCACCCAGGGCCCAACAAACACAAGCATGTGTCCACTGTGTCACTCTGGGTGACGTAATTTAGGACGTCGATGTTGAACACAGCTGTGGGTGGGTTGGCCCGCCCGCAAAACCTGCACTTTGCATAGCTGGGTGTTGGCAGTAACAAAAACGGTTTCTAGAAGGTGAATGAAAGCAGGAAATCACTGAACACCGGGTCTAAGTAGCATCAGGGCCTGACTGAATACGCAACACCCCACCCTAGGCTAATGAGGATTCTTAGCGCGTCCGACCACAAAGGTCACACAGAAACCCATCCGTGTGAGTGGTGGTTTCCTCTGCCTGGAAAGCCTCTATTCACCCTCCAGACTTCTGTCCTGTTTCACGGCCTCTGAGCAACGTGCCAGAGGGATCCGAGGGCTTACACATTGGCAATCCAAAAGCATTCTCTTTTTTTCTTGCTTTTTTAAAATGACGGTTAAAACCATAACAATACAAGGTCCACCTTCTTAACAAATGCCCAGTGCACAGCACATCACTGTGCAGAACGCTGGAGAGCAGACCTCTAGATAGGTTTCGTCTTCCGTAACTGAACCTTTACACACGTTGAGCCAAATCCCCCGTTTCCGCTCCCTGGCCCCCACCCCTGGCAACCACTGCTACCTTCTGCTTCTAGGAGTCTGACTACCTGAAATGCGTCCTATTAATGAAGCGACGCAGTATTTGTCCTTCTGTGACTGGCTTCTTTCATTTAGCATAAGGTCCTCCGGGTCCAGCCGTGCAGCTGCATACGGTAGGACTCCTTTTCACACGCCCCTGGAGGGACACATCACCTCGTCTTTGTCCATTCATCCGCTGATGGGCATTTCGGTCGCCTACTTACATCTGTCCTTCTCTGATCACGGTGCCTTCTTGGCTGACTCCCGTTGGGAGGTAAAGGTCTGCGGTACCTGGGACGGGGGTCCGGGAGCCGGCGGGCGCCCAGGAACACCTGCGGCATGAAGCAAGGGCAAGCCGCGGCCCGGCCGTGTAAATAGAGGGTCATGGGCGCACGCCGGCGGCGGCCCACCGGCCAGGGCTGCTCCGCCCTCCCCAGCCGAGCGCAGCACCTACGACAGAGGCTTGGTAAGGCCCGCAGAGCTGAAAACGCTTCCCCGCTGGCCCTTCACAGGAAACACTCGCGAAGCCCTGGACATCAGCTAAGTGCTACGAGGGGACAGAGAGGAGGCCGGTGGCAAGGACAGCCTGCTGGACAGGCTCAGGAGCCTGGGAGATGGCAGCGGCCGTTTCTAGTGCATGCACACTGCTGGAGGGATCTGCGGGGACTCACTCCCCTTGGGACCGGCCTTCCGTGCTGCTTGGAGGCTTTCCATCTCTTAACATGAGTCCCGAGTTTCCGATCCATCTGCCCAAGTCATCTGGGAATTAGCTAAGAGGGAAGTCGGCAAATAAGGCAACGTGGCCTGACTTGGGGGAGAATGACTAGCATAAAAGCTGCCGGGCTCTTCCGGCACCCGGCCACTGCCAGACGGGGACAGGAGGGGGCAGCTGGAAGGTCTTCGACGGCGTCTTACGGGGGGATGTAAAACCTGACAGCAGCACCGCGCGTCACGGCTCCGAGCGGGAGGGCTCCCAGAAGCCCATCCACGGTAGAGGAGGAAAATACACCGGGGGTTAGTCCCGCCATCGAACACTTCAGAACGGGAGTTGGCCAAGTGTGTCATCCCGTGGCCCAAATGCAGCTCACCGCCTGCTTTCGTACGGCTCACCGGCTAAGAATGGCTTTTACATTCTTTCAATCATTGAAAAACAGAAGAATGGGGCGCCCAGGTGGCCCAGTCGGTTAAGCGTCCGAATGCAGCTCAGGTCATGATCTCATGGTTCGTGGGTTCGAGCCCCACGTCAGGCTCTGCTGACAGCTCAGAGCCTGGAGCCTGTTTCGAATTCTGTAACTGGCTCTCTCTCTGTCCCTCCTCTGCTCATGTGCTCTCGCTCTCTCTCTCAAAAATAAACATTAAAAAAAAAGAAAAAAACAAAAGAATGATATTATGTGACAGATGAAGATTATAAAAAATTCAGTTTCAGTGTCCACAAAGTAAGTGTTAATGAAACACAGCCCCAGTCGTTAATTTGTGTATCATCTCGTGCTGTTTTTACATGACAAGGGCAGCGCTGAGTAGTTCCGACAGAGGCCACACGGCCCACTAAGCTTCAAATAATAACTATCTGGCCCTTACTAGAAAAAGTTTGCTGCTGTAGAGCAAAGGAAGGAAACAACGCGTAATTACACCCAACGACGTGCAGAGATTTTATGACATAATGTAGAACAAAAGCTGGGAAAAAAAAGATTCCATTTATATAAAATTCAAGGGCCCCCTGGGTGGCTCAGTTGGTTAAGCATCTGACTTCGGCTCAGGTCATGATATCCCAGTTTGTGGGTTCGAGTCCCACATCGAGCTCTGTGCTGACAGTGCAGAGGCTGCTTGGGATTCTCTCACGCTTCCTCTCTCTCTCTCTCTGCCCCTCTCCTGCTCATGCTCTCTCTCTCTCTCTCCCGCCCCCCCAAAATAAATAAAACATTTTTAAATTTTTATATCAAGTTCAAAACCAGGCAACATTAATCTGTGGGGTGACAGTATGCATGGCAGATAGCTTTAGGGGGAGGGGGAGGGCCTGGAAGGGGGCACAGAGGGTTTCTGGGGCCCAGTCACATTCTGTAGCTCCTCAAGCAGCTGCCTGGGGGAGTTCCCTGCATGAAAATCCGTGGAGGTGCACACTTACAGTGTTTGTGTCCTCATAGATAGATAGAGCTTTACTTCCATAAAAAATTCAGTTAAGAGAAATGATTGCAGGGGTGCCTGGGGGGCTCAGTCAGTTAGGCATCCGACTTCAGCTCAGGTCATGATCTCACAGTCCATGGGTTCGAGCCCTGCTTCAGGCTCTGTGACTCCCTCTTTCTCTGCCCCTCCCCTATTTGCACTCTGTCTCTGTCTCAAAAATAAACAAACATTAAAAAAAATTTTTTTACTATAACAAATGTACCAGGACTGTCTATCCCCACGATGTACATACACACACACAGCACGCGCACACACTTTCCCATCCAGCCAATGGGCAGACACAGGCAGTACCCATCTGTGGCTCCCCCAACCCCTACGCCCTCCAGGCCCAGCAATGGCCTATGCCGAGTCCCTGTCACACTCCAAGGACAGTCTAGGGAAGCCGGGCCTTTGGTCTCCGGCTGCAGCTGTAAAACCACATGCCCGTGAACTGCCCCGTATAGGCTTTGTCATCCTCACCCAATTTCTAGAACTACCATACCTGACACTGCCAGTGCCGCACCCACACCTCTCAACACCTTCCAGTAGCTGCAGCTGACTTGCAAGCGCGTCTCCGTGCCTGAGATCCTGGTTTCGGGACGCCGGGAAAGTGGCTCTGGCGCCACGGCGCTCCTGGAGTGCTTTACTGGGAGCAAGTGAGCTCTTTACTGAGAGCTCTCAGGAGCTGGTGTATGAACACCCCCGGCTCCCTCACCACTCAAACCGAATCATCTAAAGGCATGTGTTTTGCACCTGTGCGGAAAAGATGTACCGCCGCGGGCCGGGGACTGCTCTCCTTGGGAAGGGCCCTCGACACGCATCCGGGACCTTGGACTTCAAGACGGTTCCCAACTACCATTCCCGGAGCTGGTAAGAACGGCTCACCGCGCGTACAGTGTGTATGCAGTTGTCCAAATAACGCCATCTATGCTGCACTCCTGCTCTCCTTCTAGAAGTCTGGAACTCTGACGGTGAGCTAGACCGAGGGTGTCTGCGGAAGCAGCCTCCGGTAAAACTCCCGGGCACTGAGGCTGTACGGACCCAGCCTTCTCCCTCTGCTGATTTGCCCCACCTCCCCTGCTGTGATCAAGTGTGGCCATGAAAACCACCACTGGCTGGCCTGCGAGTGCCCCTGGTTGAACCCAGAGATGATCACGGGGATCCGTGACACCGCAAAGCTCTGGTTCCTAGAGCTCCCAGAGGCTAGAGGTGGCCTCCAGTCACCCACCGGGTGACCCGCATCAACAGGCCGGCCTTTGATGGCCGCCTTCTTCTCCCAGCCACGCTTCCCCAGGCCCCTCCCAAGAGACCACGCTGGGCTCCTGGTCTCAGGGTCCACTCCTGAGAGAACGCAAATGAAGGCAGTGTGGGGTTTTCTAGTTCGTCGACCACTGATGCCTTTGCCTGTGTAAAACCCACAAGTGATGTTTTTATGGCCCTGCACCAATGGCCAACGTCTTCATGACCTGGAGCTAAGTGAAGACTTAGCAGAAGGGACACAAAAGCACGATCCACAAAAGCAAAAATGGACGAGTTATGCTAATGGATAAAGTAAAACTTCCCATCCGTGTAAGAATTCAGGAAAACTCCCTGCTCTGCTCATTTGAGCGCAACGAAGGAACAGTCCATCACAAAAGGGTCCGAGCCATCCCGAGGCCACTAGCAATTCTGGGACAACCTGAGCACCCAAATGGCCTGTTGGACGACACAACACTGGGGGCCGATCGCTGCCTAGGTCGGAGACACACAAATTCCAATGTGCGTCAACACTCCCAGCAGGCAGGATCAGGGGCCCACGCGCAGACTTTCAGCTGCAAGGGCTCTGGGGTGGGGCTTGGGGATCTGCATTTCTAGCAAGCTCCCCGGGGAGCCCGTACTCGGGGAAACACTGGTCCCTTCACCCTTTCCCACCCTCCCCATCTCTCCCATGCCCCGTATCCTTCCCATTGTATACTGGTCACTCACATTTTTAAGAGTCTTATTTATAAACTGCATTTTGTTAGAATAATTACTTACGAGCTTGCTTCCTTCTGTATGTGACTGGGAGCTCCTTAAGGCTGGTTACTCGCCTTTATTTACTACCTGGACACTTGAGCTTAGCATAGCCGGCCCCATACGCTGTGTCTTTCTACAAAATGCATTATTAAAATTGTAATCCATCTATAGATTAAAAAAAATAACTGTATCGAACACTCAGCTCGATGCTTTGGACATCGCTGCATAGATATTCCAAATATTACATACAAGAAAGAGATCTTACCCATGCACATACTCGGGACAAAAAGAATAATATACACCAGACCAAAGTCACTACACGTGTGAAATGTGAGTGGTTTTAACACCTTTCTTCGACGGCTTATTGTCTGGTGCATGCAGCATCTGAACCCGCATGATGCGCTTCCCCCGCTAGGTTTGTGGGGCTTCCTTTTAACTGCTCGACTCATCCTGATTTCCCTTTATTACATTTCACCCAAGAAAACAGCCGAGCTGATAAATATATAGACAGGACAGCTGCCAAGCGTCCTGGCTGACACCCAGCAGCGGGCTGGGACCACCGGGGCCCAAGGGAGTGGACTTTGAACCCATCGCGAAGGTCAGCTCGTGGTGCCTCGGGCCGGGGAGTCACTAGGAGGAGACCCGCAGGTGGCTTCTGGGGACTAGTCATGGTCCGGTTAATCTAAGCCCTGGTTACCGAGGTGTGTTTGCTTGGTGAAAACTGAGCAAGCTGCACGCTTCTGCTTTACACGCTTTCCGGCGCGTGTATTTCAGTAAAAGCTTTACTGAAGGGCAACCCCCAAAAAAGCCATCAGCTAGAATTAAATCTCACGGCCTCTGACTTGACAAGAGCCTAAAGTGCCAGTGATGTACCTCGTCTTCTGAAATACCTGTCACATCACCTCCTGCGGAAATGACCTCTCGGGGAAGTAATTCGGGTGGGAAGTCTGGGACAAAAGCAAAGCATGGGGGCTGGCGACCCGAGCGTGCAGTGGGCACAGGGCACGGGCTCCACGCCGCGCTACGGGCCAGAGTACGTTCCACTGGTGCAGGTGGAAGACGGGAGATGCTCGCACAGAAAATTATATCCCCCGGGGCGCCTGGCTGAGCGTCCGACTCTTGATTTCGGCTCAGGTCATGATCTCACGGTTTGTCAGTTGGAGCCCCGCACCGGGCTCTGCGCGGACAGTGCGGAGCCTGCTTGGGATTCTCCCTCTCTCTCTCTCTCTCTCTGCCCCTCCCCCACTCGTTTTCTCTCTTTCTCAAAATAAATAAAACCTTAAAAAAAAGAAAATTACATCCTACACTGGCAAATACTGGGTTCTCAAAACGACAGCCAGACATCCAAACCCAATGGGCATCTGGGGGTTATTGTACCAAAGCTTCCAGACTCCGAAGATGAATACAGGGAAATACACTGTGAAAACACACAGGCACCTGTCCATTTTCTAAAAATCGACACACTCGAAGTCATCATCAATATGCCCTTACAGTGGATGTGCCTATAACCCTTGCATGAAGCACGTCTCCCTCTTGGCCAGAGAGAGAGAGGTGGAGGCTGGGGGGCGGGGGGGTCGCGGCGGAGGGAGGAGCGTGCTGGGGTCGCTCTATCCTGCATCACAGGACCTGGCGGCTGGCTTCCTCCGCTTCGAGAACGTAGGCTTGGAAGTGCCACAGCGTCACTTGCACAGCACCCTGCTGGTGACACAGGTCAGCCCCGAGGGGCCAGCGTGGGAGGAGCCTGCCAGGGACCCCCGGGGGCCCACCATGGAGGCTCCTGGACAGTCCAAGCTTTCATCTCCGCCCTCCACTTCACCCCTTGCCCGAAACCCCACCAACTTCAAATCCATTTGAGACCATGCACTCTCACTTTGTAAAACGCAGACACCTTTAGGAAAGTGAGGGGCCATGATTCACTCAGTCCTTCCAGTCAAACCTCCGGATCCGAGGTGGGGTCCCCAGAGGCGCTGACAGCGAGAGGGGCCCCTGGTGGCCACGGTGCAAGGGGACAAGGGCCACAGGGCCCGGGAGCGGCCCCAAAAGAGGGAAGCTCAAAGCCAAAGGACAAGCACAGAGACTCGAAAATTAAACTTTGCTTGGAGCCAACAGACACAGGGGGGTGGGGGGGACCCTCCTACTCCTTCCTGCTCCCTCCTGCTCCCTCCTCCTTCCCCCTTCCTCCCTCCCCCTCCTCCTTGGCCGGCCTCCCAGCTCCCAGCACTCGCTCCTTCAGTTACAGGTCAGTTACAGCCTGTACAGCCTGGCTTCCGCAGGACGGGGACGGCGACCCTCCCTCCACCGCATGCCTCCTCCGGGCCCAGGGCCACACGGCTCCCTGTCACGATGGGAACACGGCCTGCGTGTTGGAAAGCAGATGGGGCCAGCTGCACGTGGCCTCAAGTGACACAACAGCCCCAGTGTCCTCGCACCCCCACCGCAGGGGAAGGGAGAAAGGCAGGAGTCTGTGCTCCCAGTGCCGAGGGCCAAGGAATTCGAATCTCCCCAGACCCCTCCTCACAGTAACAACTTCTTACAGGGCTCCGTGTGCCAGGCGCCATTTCAAGCGCTTCACCTGTGCTCGGTCACTAGAGCCCTTGACGTCCTCAGACTTGAATACCGTCACCCAGGCCCGCGCTGCAGATAAGCAAACCGAGGCAGCGGAGGGGTTAGGTCACAGGTTCAAGTCTCACGGAAGGTAAGTGAGGGCCCAGATCGGAGCCCAGGGCCGCCCGCTCGCACTGACAGAACACCGCTGGCCTCCTCCCTGCGAAAGTGTGCAGAGAGCTTGCATGGAGCTTCCAGAAAGGCGCACTGGACTCCCCTTTGACCTCTGAAATGGGGCCAGGCCGCTTCCCCCGCGGGCTGCCCCCAACAGAGCGCCACCAGACCTGCCGCCTCACAGTTCTGGGGGCCACGAGTCTGCGCTCACAGTGACAGCAGGGTTGGCTCCTCCTGAGGCGCTGATGGCCAGCCCGTTCCAGCCTCTCCTGGGCTCGTAGGGGGCCATCTTCTCCCCGGGTCCCTCCCCCCCCCCACTTCTCTCTGTGCCTTCCTCTTCCTACAAGGACGTCGGTCATACTGGATGACAGCGACCCCAACGACCTCATTTTTACTCGATTACCTCTACAAAGACCCTCTCTCCAAATAAGGTCGCATCCTGAGGTCCTGGTGGTGCCTCACCATCGGAATTCTGAGGGACACAACTGAGACGACGCTGGTGGGACAGAGCGCTGCGTCCCCTCCCCAGCCCCGACTCCCGGACCTCTTCAGACCAACCTTCCATTGGCCACAATCCGTTTCTGCTCATGTGCAGCACCCCCAACACCCCCCCCACCCCCCCCCACCCCCGCCACACACACAGATAAATAAAATTTAAACAGACACTGCAGACAGTCATCCAACACGGCTTCGAGGGGTCCCTCACGGAGCTCGCGGGACAAGGCCACCGAGTGGCTTAAGCGTACTCTAACTGGGTTACCAAGGTGAAGGCTGAGGGGCGCCTGGGGGGCTCAGTCGGTTAAGTGTCCGACTTCGGCTCAGGTCATGATCTCACAGTTCGTGGGTTCGAGCCCCGCGTCGGGCTCTGTGCTGACGGCCAGCTCGGAGCCTGGAGCCTGTTTCAGATTCTGTGTCTCCCTCTCTGCCCCTCCCCTGCTCACGCTGTCTCTCTCTCTCTCTCTCTCTCTCTCAGATATAAACATTAAAAAATTTTTTAAATTAAAACAGATGAGGGCTGACGTGTGGCCAGTTAGTGAGCTTTGGGCAAAAGGGGCGCTTGTGGAAGGCATGACTAAGCCGAGAGGAAAAAGCTGGTCCGTAATCTTGGCAGTTGGCCCTCCTGTCCGCTCAGCACAAAGCCCACCCAGGCAGGCAGCAGTGCCCCCAAGGGTTACAGTGCAGAGACAGTCTCACATTCGGCCACAGCCATAGAAGAAGCTCCACGTTTGGCCAGAAGGGAAATGAGGAAGCGAGGGGCAGGTAAGCACAGGCTGCCCCGAGAGAGACTCAGAGAGACTCGGTGAAAAGTGCTCCCTGCAGCCCCGCCCCGCCCCTGCCAGGCACCTGACTTGCTGTCCAGCAGGGCGAGCCCAACACCACCTTCGGAGGCTCGTGGGACTGTCCCCGGGCCTCCAGGAGGGCCTACGGTCACCTCCAGCAGGGAAGGCTCTGGGCTCAGACAGGCCTCCCTGCTCTGCAGGACACAGGGACCTAGCCGACAGCGAGCGAGTACCTCGGTGGGCAGAACCACAGCTCCGGCAGCCACAGCCCAGCCAGGGCAGGGACAGCTCGGGCAGGGTGA
Organism: Proteles cristata cristata; assembly: GCA_017311185.1. Classification (NCBI taxonomy): domain Eukaryota; kingdom Metazoa; phylum Chordata; class Mammalia; order Carnivora; family Hyaenidae; genus Proteles; species Proteles cristata. The sequence goes on from JAESUZ010000015.1 coordinate 63,543, forward strand.
TGACTGATGGCCACTGAAGGAGAGGGCTGAGTGAGCTGGGCTGGCCAGCCAGGGACGCTGGGGCTTAGCCCTCCAGGCACAGAGAGCAGCCAATTCACAAACCAGTGACAAGGATGAGCGACCTCCTCCCTGTTCTTCAAATGCACCCGGCAGAGCCTTGCCTCAGGCCCTTTGCACTGGCTGTTCCCTCAGCCGTACTCAGCCCCTCGGATGTTCACATAGCTCTCCCTCACTTTGTGCAGGACCCCGTTCACATGCTGGCCCCGGGACAGGCCTTCATGACCCCCTGCCTGGCACTCTGAATCCATCACGGTCTATCCTTTGCCCCCCCGGCCCCCTGGCCCTCACTCAACACACGATCTATATAATGGTGACCTGACCTTCCCTTCCCTCAACTCGAACGTCTGGTTGGTGCCACAGTGCATGCCAGTGCCCAGGCCAGTAGGTCTCAACCAGGGGCACTCTGCCCACCAGGGGACGCTGGGCAACGCCGGGCGTTTGGCTGTCACGATGCCAGGAGAGCTTCCTCCTGGCACCTGGTGGGTAGAAGCCAGGGAGGCTGCGAAACATCGTACAGCGCACAGACGGCCCCCCACAGAGCCGACCAGCACGACTGGCCGGAGCCTCAATGCTGATGACTCCGGGCCTGGACACACCCGCAGGGACCCAGCAAATACCGGCTCAATGAGTAAATGGGGTGCGAATGAACAATGCTGAGGCTCGAGCCTCCAGGCACCTCTTTGCAGCCAGATCCGGAAGCGTCCGTTACAGGCTTCCACGTATATGAAGTCCGAGAACAGGCAAAAAGTAAACGGTGCTAATGGAAATCAGAACAGTAGCTGCCGCTGCCGCAGGGTTTGGCTAAAGGCAGGCAAAATGGGGCCCTCTGGGGATGTGGGGAACGGTCTCTGTCAAAACCCACTGGATTAAAACTCCATGCATTTTTGGGGGCACCCGGGTGGCTCAGCAGGTTGAACATCTGACTTCAGCTCAGGTCATGATCTCACGGTTCGTGAGTTCAGGCCCCACGTGAGGCTCTGTGATGACAAGCCCGGAGCCTGTTCAGACTCTGTGTCTCCCCCTCACTCTCTCCCCCTCCCCGGCTTGTGCTCTGTCTCTCTCTCAAAAATAAACATTAAAAAAAAATTTTGTTTAAATCCATGTATTTTGCTCCATGTAATTACATCCCACTAAAGCAAAAACAAAAAGAAAAAAAGAAAAGCACTCTGTACACTCCATAGATGGGTGCGTGTGCACAGACATTTTCAGAAACCACATTTAGGCAAGTTCTTGGTGGCTGCCTGGGGAAAGGGGGGATCAGGGGAAAGGGAATACGAAGGACACTTCGTTTTCTTTGCCTAACCTTGATCCTGCTGAAGCTCGCCATGTGTGTGCGTGTGTGTGTGTGTGTGTGTGTGTGTGTGTGTGATATGGATAATAAGTCATTCAAAAATTCTTACCACGGTGTGGAAAGGCAAACGGCTCCTGCCCTTAGAAAGGAGACTTTATCTCTGCAGCCCACTGGAAAGGTGGTTAAGCAACGGCTTGATACCGCAGTCTTCCCTATAGCACGCACGCAGCGTTGGCTGGGGAGGGACGTGTGTGAGGGACAGACTGTCCCCAAGCGGAAACAGATAAGCTTCACCTCTCACTAACACTGCTCGTTCCCTCAGGTGGGAGGGTGGAGGCGTGGAGGGGAGGTGGGGTGCTGGGGGCCTCTGGCCACCAGGCCTCAGGTCCATCAGGGGCACCTGGGGCTCAGCTCAAAAATGCCCCTGCTGGGCCTCAGCCCCAAGGCCTACTCAGTCAGAATCCACCACACGCCCAAAAGACTACGTTTCTTTCTACCTTGTTAAAAGTGTTGTATTATGAACATTTTCCATTTTTTAAATTTTTTTATTTACTTTGGGGGGGGTAAAGGGGGGCAGATGGAGAAAAGAGAGAATCTCAAGGAGGCTCTGCACTGAGCACGGAGCCTAACGCAGGGCTCGATCCCACCACCCTGGGATCGTGACTCAGGCCAAAATCAAGAGTCGGACACTCAACAGACTGAGCCAGCCAGGGGCCCCTATTATGAACACTTTCAAATACACAGAACCTTATAGGGAAGGGTCTAATGAATAGCAGCAATCAAATTCAGCAAGTGTTCCCATTTAACTGTATTCACCTCACCTTTTTCTCTTCCCATTTAACTGAATCATTTACATGTAAATTATTTTCTAGAGCAGCAGTTCTCAAAGGGTGATCTGGGGACACCTTGGGGTCCCCAAAACCCATTAGGGGATCCATGCTGTCAAAACCATTTTTATAATAATCTTAACTTGCTATCTGCCTTTTCCCATTCTCATTCTCTTGTGAGTATACAGCAGAATTTTCCAAAGGCTACATGACGCATGATATTGCAACAGACTGAACACAGAAGCAGGTGTGAGAATTCATCTGTCTTGTATTCAGCCATACATTAAAAAGATCTCAAAAACTGGTTTAGGGGCACCTGGGTGGCTCAGTCGGTTGAGCGTCCAAGTTCAGCTCAGGTCATGATCTCACGGTTCGTGGGTTTAAGCCCCGTGTTGGGCTCTGTGCTGACAGCTAGCTCAGAGCCTGGAGCCTGTTTCGGATTCTGTGTCTCCCTCTCTCTCTGACCCTCCCCTGCTCATGCGGTCTCTCTCTCTCAGAAATAAATGAGCACAGGGGCGCCTGGGTGGCTTAGTCGGTTAAGCGTCCGACTTTCGCTTAGGTCATGATCTCGCGGTTCGTGGGTTCGAGCCCCGCGTCGGGCTCTGTGCTGACTGCCAGCTCAGAGCCTGGAGCCTGTTTCAGTCTGTGACTCCCCTCTCTGACCCTCCCTGCTCACGCTGTCTCTCTCTGTCTCTCCTAGAAATAAATAAAACATTAAAAAAAATTAAAAAAAAAAAAAGAAATGAGCACATTAAAAAAAATTTTTTTTAAGACGGTTAATTTTTTTAAAAAACTGGTTTGAAGAAATTAAGTAACTGTTGCTATCTCGACACTTCATCCTAAATACTTTAGCACGCATCACCAAAAAATACGACTCTTCTACATACGCATGTGTCAGTTATCTACAGCCGCATAACAAAGAGCCCAAAGCGTGGCGGCAGGTAACAAACACGCGTTACCTCATTGTGTCGGGAATCCCAGGGTGGCTTGGCTAGGTACCCACCACACCACCAGATTATCACATCTGGTGAAACTGACAGTAGTTTCCCTGTATTGGCTAATAACCACTCACGTAAAAATAACCTAGGTGTCCCCGGGCGCCTATTATAGATGTTTGTTCCGGCGGGGGCCCAATCAGGTGCTACAAGTTATATCTGGTTATTGTCATGGGCTGAATGGATCCCCCCCAAAATGCCCATGTTGAAACCTAACCCCCAATGCAATGACATTTGGAGACGGGGGCCTTAGGGAGGGACCATGTCCAGAAGGCGCAACCTTGTGTTGGGATTAGTGCCCTATGGAGAGACCCCAGCGACCTATGCAGGCTCCTCCTCCTGCCACGTGGAGGCCGGGAGGTGGCTCCCCGCAGCCCAGAGGACGGCCCTGCCGGAGCAGACCCTGGTCTGGGACCGCCAGCCTCCAGCGCTGGGAACATAATGGGCTATTGTTGCTAAGCCACCCAGGCAGTGGCACTCCGGCAGCAGAGGGCGCTGGCACAGTCACTCGGGCTCTTAAGTCTCGGTTGATGGTGAATACCCTCCTTTTTTCAACTTCTTTCACGGCTGGAACTTGTCACAGAGACGGGCCGGGCCAAAGGCCCAGCAAGGGTGCCAAGCCGGCGGGAGAGGCGCAGGGGCGTGAGGGGTCTGCTCTAGGACAGGCCGGGCCGCGACCCGCAGGGAAAATACGGGCCGCCGCGCAGCGGCTCTCTCACTGCAGGCCAAGCGCCTGACACCCATTTGGAGCAGGCGGGAGGGCCGGAGAGAAGGCCGGTGGCAAGGGGACGGGGGACGGCACAGCACGGGCCGTCCAAAGTGTCCCACCTGCCTCCGCCACATGGGGCCCGCGGTACAATGCCACGGCCATCACCGCCAAGGCCATCACCGCGTGCTGTCTCCTGGGCATTTTCCAGCCTGCAGACCGGCCGTCCCTCTGATCCCCCGGGAGCCAAGGCAGCAGGAGCAGCAAGTGCTGTGGGCCCTGCGAGCCGGACCCAGCACCTCGGACCCTGAGGCCTGGCGCGCCTGAGCACGCTGCCCCGAGGGCCCTCCCCACCCCCCACCCCCCACCCCCCACCCCCCGCGGTGCACGAGACACAGCTACTGAGTGCACACCGACTGCACACGGGGAAGGGACGTGGCTGTGGGGCCTGAGCTCTTCTCTCTGGACAGCTCGCTCACAAACAGGCCTCCCCTTCCGGACAGAAGCTCCTTCTGGAACCCACAGCGTATATAAAGACTTCTCATTGTATTTCCCAATATATACGATGTAACAAGAGGGAATCAGATCTCTGACGGAAGGCTTAGCACCAAACGACTCACGGGGACACGAATTCTAGAATACTGGAGCCAGAACATTTAGAGATCATCCAAATCAGTGCTTCTCAGCCAGGGGCATCGCTCCCCGCCCAGGGGACACGTGGCAGCGCCTGGCGACATTCTGGTCGTCAGGACCTGGGGAGGCGCTACGGGCATCTAGCGACTAGAGGTCCTGATGCCACCGAGCATTCTACCTGCACAAGATACCCCCCCCCAAGACTGAGCCAGCCCCGAATGTCACCAGTGCTGAAGTGGAGAAACCCTGACCTACATTTCTTGGTTACTTTGAAAAGAAAATTGTGGTGCAAAGACACAAAGTAACGTGCCCAAAGTTACACAGTCCGGAAGCCAGAAGAATCCGGGTCACTACAACATTCATCTCTATCACCCGTTTGGCTCTATCTAGGGTTGGGGGGGAGGGTAAGGCTGGCGACCCAAAGATCTTAATTCCTGTGGCCAACCTGAACCAAATGAAGGAAACTGCAATAAATAAGCTGCTGAATTACTGCAACAACACATCAGGGGGCCCGAAGCCTGAACGAGATGCCACATATACAAAATTACACCAGGTCCAAAGATTAACTCGAAATAAAGACTCGAACAGAAGACCCAACACCATAAACTCCTAGAACACACAGGCAGTAAGCTCCTGGACACAGGTCTTGGCGATGGTTTTCGCAATCTGACAGGAGCAAAGCAATTCAAGACAAAATAACTAAGTGGGACGACAGCATTACTAACAAGGTCTGCAGAGCAAAAGAATTCATTTACAAAGTGAAAAGGCAACCTACTGAATGGGAGAAAACATCTGCAAATCATATATCTGATAAGAGGCAAATGTCCAAGAAGTATAAAGAATACAACTCAACAACAATTAAAAAAAAAGTCAATCAGATCCAAAAATGAGCGAAGATTCGGGGCGCCTGGGTGGCTTAGTCAGTTAAGCGTCCGACTTTCGCTTAGGTCATGATCTCGCGGTTCGTGGGTTTGAGCCCCGCGTCGGGCTCTGTGCTGACTGCCAACTCAGAGCCTGGAGCCTGTTTCAGTCTGTGACTCCCTCTCTCTCTGACCCTCCACTGCTTGCGCTGTCTCTCTCTCTGTCTCTTTCCTAGAAATAAATAAAACATTAAAAAAAAAAAAACAAAAACAAAAATGAGCGAAGATTGAAACAGACATTTTTCCAAAGAAGACATCCAGATGGCCAACGGGCACATGAGCAGATGCCCAACATCACTCGTCATCTGGGAAATGCAAATCAAAACCACAACTAAGTAACCCCACACACCTGTTAAGATGGCTATTCACAAAAGGACAAGAAATAACAAGTGCTGGCGAGGATGTGGGGAAAGGAAGCCTTCGTGCACTGTTGGTGGGAATGTCAACTGGGAACCCCCCTCTGGAAAACAGTATGGAGGGTCCTCAAAAAACTAAAAACAGAGGGGCACCTGGGTGGCTCAGTCGGTTGGGCAGCCGACTTCGGCTCAGGTCACGATCTCACTGTTCGCGGGTTCTAGCCCCACGTCGGGCTCTGTGCTGGCAGCTCAGAGCCTGAAGCCTGTTTCAGATTCTGTCTCCCTCTCTCTCTGACTCTCCCCTTCTCATGGTGTCTCTCTCTCTCTCAGAAATCAACAAAAAAAGTTTAAAAAAACTAAAAATAGAACTACCCTAGGATCCAGCAGTCCCGCTTCTGGGTATCCATCTGAAGGAAACAAAAACACGAACTCAAAAAAATAGCTGCACCTGTACGTTCACCGCGGCATTATTTACAACAGCCAAGGCAGGGAAACAACCTGTGTCTGTCGATGGATAAATGGTAAAGAAACTGTGGTATATATTTACAGAGGAATATTATTCAGCCATAAGACAGAATGAAAGCCTGTCATTTGCTATGACACGGACGGACCTCGGGGGCATTATGCTAACGGATGTAAGTCCAACAGAAAGATCAATACGGCAGGATCCCTCTTATATGTGGAATCCAGGAGGGAGAAGCTAGAGAACAGATTGGTGGTTGCGAAAGGCAGGGGGATGGGATGGGAGAAGTAACTTTTTTTTCTTTTAACTGCAGCTTCAGACATGGTTGGATCCAGGGACTTGAAAATAATTAATGACAAATGCAGACCAGTTACCAGCTAGGTAATGAAAATTGCTAGCTGTCTCCTTGATAATAACCTCAGCCTAAAATGTGCTTCCAAATCCAGTTCGTCCTTGACTCTACCAGCGAGAACTGCGGGGGCGCCCCGGATGGCTTAACCCCCTGCGGTGTGAGCAAGGGGGCTCCCACCAGGCCTTCAAAGTTTGCTGAATTACTAAACACTGACTGATTCCTTAAACACTAACTACATATGCCCAGTACCACGCCCAGCGGCGGAGATAAAGGAATGAACAACACAGACACAAATCCCTGACTGCATGACTTCGTATTCTATTGGGGGAAACACAATAAACAAGTCAATTATTTAAAAACCTGAAAAGGGGATGCCTGGGTGGCTCAGTTGGTTAAGTGTCCAACTTCGGCCCGGATCATGCTCTCACGGTTTGGGAGTTCGAGCCCCGCGTCGGGCTCTGTGCTGACAGGTCAGAGCCCGGAACCTGCTTCAGATTCTGTGTCTCCCCCTCTGCCCCTCCTCTCCCCTGCTTGTGTACTTTCTCTCTCTCAAAAATAAACATTTAAAAATGCTTTAAAAATTTAAAAAGAAAAAAATACAATGAGATATCATTACTACCTACCAGAAGGGCTAGGTTTTTGTTTTTTTTTTTAACTAGCAATACCAAGGCGCAGCAAGGAATAATTTACATACAATATAACTCATTTGCTTAAAAAAAATAAACACAAAGAGATACCACTACATACGTACTAGCAAGGCTAAAATTAAAAAACAAGAACAAAAACAAAAAACCCCCCAAGGTGCTGGCAAAGACCCCGATTGACTGAAATTCTCCTACATTGCTGGTAGCAATGCTACATGGTACATCCACCTTGGAAAATAGTTCGGCGTTTTCTTACAAAGTTAAACATAAATTTAAAAAACAAAGACTAGAGCGGCAAAGACATAGCTGTAGAAATAGAGGCAGAGACATAAATGTATGCAGATATTAATATAGATATAGGCATGGGTGTGAACAGAGAGATGATATTGACATTTAGGTCTCTATCTAGGCTGACGCATATGCGAGACTATGTTCCAATATCTTGCCAACTCGTTTTCTGACATGGCATTTATTTCTCAGAAACATTAGTTTGATTTTACCAAATGGGAAGTCTGGCTGACTTCACCCCATCCCCATTTTCTTTAAGCATTTAAACATTTACACATACACATTTTTCTTTTCCCACCTTAATGTCTTCTGGGTGGCAATCCTATAAAGTTCTAAGCTGGAAGAGAATTCTCCGTTGTTCTTATAGCTTTGCCTTACTCTGAAATACGTATTCGGAGCAAATCAACTGAAAATTGGTCAGGAAATAAAGCAGAGAGAGAAAGTATATAATCCCCTTCTTAGAGCCAAAGCTACTGGGGCTGCCTGGCATCCCGGTAAGCCCGCGGCGAGGGGAAAAGAATAAAGAACCCTCTTTAATTATCAACTAAAATAGCACTGCTTTTTAACATCCTCCTCCACAGTTGCTGAAGAATCAAATTATTCATGGTGTGAGATCCAATACAGTTTATGGACACCCCGACTTCCAGAGGGCTCCTGTTTTACAGGAAAGAATGCCACCTTCTCCTCCTAAGGGTGCCCACATATGTCCTGGCCTGTGGCTGTATTTGAACCAGAGAAAGGAATGTAAACAGGTAAGAACGCTTAAAAGAGCCCATTAAAATCCCCTCCCACCCCCCAACCGGCTGGAATAGAAAAGTCACCTGACACTCCCCCTCCCCCATCTGCTGCTGAGTCATCAAGCCCCTTTCCAGCAGGCTAATTATTCAGCACGGGGAATTAAATAGAACACTGGGAATTCCTGGGGTTTGGTATCCGTCTCCACCCCAACCCCTTCCAAAATCCACTTTCTTCTTCAGAGATGCAGCTAATTCGCTCTCTTAACGCCCGCCTTTATCTTCAGAGGCTGCAGTTTATTTTATTTATTCTATTGTGTTCTGTCTGACTGGATACCGTTATTTTTTAATCGACCAAAAACACCTGGAGAGGAATGCATTTCTGACGCATCCCCTTTAAACGCTGCAACCCTGCAAAATAACGCAAACGATTTGTTTTGCACATCTAAGCTCTCTAAATTGCTAGCCAATAAGTTTCCACTCCGTCCAAAGCAAAGGGGCAGTTGCTTTAAAAGCAAGCAGGCTAAATACTGAGGGCAAACCCCTGTAAGGAGAATGAGTCAGTGTGTCATGATTTATGAAGCACAATGACAGCTGGAAGACAGCTGACAGTTATCTTGGACAAGCCCCTTTCCCACCTTAGGATGCGCGTATGGGGATCGTTCCAGATTTTTTGCTCTCCTGAGCGAGAGGCCCCCGTCTTCCCGCCTGGCCCCTGCCCACTTCCCCGGATGGGCATGCCAGGACCCAAGTCACGCGTGGGCCTGCAGCAGCACCCCCTCCGCCGCACCCCCAGCCTGGTGCAGGCGGCTGCCGCAGCGGCCCAAGACCCCGCTTCCGCTTTCTGGGACGCCGACGGGTCGCACGTCTGCAGGCCGGGGCGCCGCGCGTCCCTTACCTGCAGTGCCGCATGGCGCATCCCAGCCGCCCACCTGCACCGCATCCTAGAGCATCCTTTCTTCGGCGCGACGGCTGCGAGCGCGGTGACGTCACCGGAGGCGGGGCCCACGCCGCCACGTGACGCCCTCGGGGCGAGGCGGGGAGGGGGTGCGGGGCGAGGAAGACCCTGGAAGTCCCCGGAGGTGAGGAGCCGGAGCCCTCCCCCAGCTCCGGCCTCCCCTCCTGGCAGTTTGCTGGGTGTTCGCGGCTTGCCTGGCCTTTCACCAACTGCGGGAAACAAACGGCACACAGAAGGAGAAACCCGAATGATTATAGGCTCCAAGCGTGTAATAGGATTTCCAGAGAGTTAGCAATAAAGGGATTAGAAACGAAAGGGAACAATTTAGTGTTTTATTTTTAAGAGTCTTTATCAGATGCAACGGAGACCGATTTTGTGTAAATCAGAAGGACAGCTGAAATACAAAAGTGCACGGAAATGCTTCGCAGAGGTTCTATGTTTCAAGTCGTACATCTAACAGTTTCATTTGAAGCATATCCATTATGAAATATAATACTAAATGCACCGGTGAATAATGCTTTTATTGACTCTCAACAGCTACATTCTAATACATATTACCTTGTATTTGCCAAAAAAAAAAAGAATAGGGATACCGTATATTCATACTACTTACCCGCCTATTTGATTACTTAAAATACAGCACTATAGCCTGAGCATGGCCGTAGCTGTGTCTGTGTTTTCTTAACATCTTCTGGCAAGGAATTTGGTCCCAGACATGCAGGAGTTAATTCACAAGCACCATTTCACGCTTTTTAATTTTTATCGCATTCTGCAGAAGTGAGTCATCTTACTATTACAGAAAACATGCACGATGTCAACATTTCTCATTCACAACTCAAACAGCCTTGCCTAGAAAGCCTTCGGAAATCCCAACAGCGATCATGGAAATTTGAAATGGCGTATTTCAAACTTAAGCAGTGAACATAGCAAGTTTTCTTCTGCCAAGCCATAGAGATGGTTTTGAAATGTGAAAGGACAGAAGCAGGAACTGGTTTTACTTGAATTCCAGCTTCATACAGACTAGTTTATTTTCAATAGAGTTTAAATCCCAATGTGAACATTCCCTTGCGTAGGGCCCCCGAAAGAGATGTGAAACAGATTGTTTTACAGGCAGACAAGAGTTACCTACTTGCTATTTATTCCGCCGGTTTCATGTCCTTCTATATTTAACCTGGGCCCTCTTACGCGTTCCCTCCACAGTAACCAGATTTCCTTTCAGAGGGGTCATTTCTGTAATTTGGAAACAAACAGGGGCCCTTGCCCCTCAACAACGAGCTATTATTCTCAGCACCGGATCTTAAAACTCAACAGTGTGGCCGTGTGGTTTTCTAGGTCACTCCTCGCAAGCTTGTTTTTCTAGGTGGTAAGTAACTCTTACCTTTTGCTTTCTGGTTCCTGAGATAGAAAGTTAAAAGGCTACCGAAACCCCCAGCTCCCGGGGGCGGAGGGTCTACTGGAGTCAGAATCTGACAGGCTCACTTTGCTGCCAGAGACAAATGTCGATTTCATCCCCAGGCGCCCAGGGCGGCCCCACCCCCACCCCCCACAGAGCCGGGCCCGGAGGTCACGTGCTGGGCCCAGCCACTCAGCCCGGCCCAGCCAGCTGGGTCACCTCTCCGCCCTGGAGGCCCGCCATGCCAACCTCGTTCGCCTCCTACCCTCCCTGCGTTCCCAGCCGGAGAGAACCCCGCGACCGAGACACAGGACGCTCTGCCCCGAGAAGCCGGCCAACACAGGCTACTGCGACAGAGTTCCAGGAACCGAGGGGACGTGGGGAGGGTCTGGCAAAAGCCCTCGTGCGGTCTGAAATGACATGCTCTGTGTTCCGGTTTGGCAGAAGTGATTACAGCAAAGGCACCTTCCTCATTGTGGGGCGATTTTTTTTTTTTTTTTGAGCCAATAGGTCAGTTTCACCTTCTCTTTCGGAGGGGATTGCTCAAGTGTAAAAACCAGTGCAGCCATGGGCGCAAGTCAGAAAAGGCCTAAAAGGGCCGTGTCCCTTTCCGACAGAATGAGAGAACTTCAGGTTCAAAATAGCCGCAATAAACCCAGTGGATCACTGAAGTGGCGATGAGTAAAAATTCACTGTGCACACACCAGAAACGTTGCACGCCGGGGGCCCTGAAACCAGACCATGGGGTGCTCAGGGGTGCTGTTCTACAGCTGCTCATACCAGGAGAAAGTTGTGACTGTTGACGTGTCACAGTGCCGAGTGACAAGGTTCTCATGCTCAGTGGTTACTAGTCATGGCAACGCTGGGAAGCAATTCAAGTTTCGCTCCTTTCCAGAGACAGGACGAAGAAAGGACCGGGTCCAGTTGGCCTTGCACAATAAGGTGAATTCAGCTTTGCCTGCCCGACCAAACCGGTTCTGTCTGCTGAGGGGCCTTGAAGGCTGGTCTTCATTTGTTTCTGATTTTAGCAGTTCGCCCCTTTTGGTCATTCGTGAAGCAGGCCAAGAGTATGACCGGCCATAAGAGCATTATTCTTGGTTACCACGGTGGATGTAGTTGGGCCAGAGGATTGCCAGTTGCGGTTTCCATTAGCTGAATCATCAGGCCAGAGGGCCGTGTAGGCACCACCATCATTCACGTGGTTATTGCTGATTTCACCCAATTGCCTGATCCTGATGGATACCGTTTAGCGTGTGACTGGCTGCCCACAGGCATCTAAAAGCTTCAACAGTATACAATGCACTAGAAAGGTCAATACGATGATGATCGTAGGGAGAACAATTAGCCGAGGATTGAAAAATTCCCCAGAGCAGAGATACCCAGGAGCCAAGGCGTAACCAACCAAATAAATCAAATGGGTTATAATCAGACTCAGATTTTACCTTACTAAGTCAAACTACAAAAAAAAAAAAATTTTTTTTAAGTTATTCACATAGGCATAACATGATGTATTAGCAGGCACACAGTCTCGTGATTACCCAGGGCAGGATGAACTTGACGTTCTGTTTCAGGAGGTGGTGTTGCCAGTGGGCTTCCACCTGAGTTAGGCGTCTATAGGATGTGAGCGATGAGGCGATTGAATGAGAGGCATTCCTATGTTAACAAGAGAAAAACAAAGATTGATAGTTCAAGGAAATTACAAATCCCGTTTTCTAAATTTGGAGAGCAGTCAGTTGAGAGCAGATTTCGAAATGTCAGATTCTACATATCTTTAGATAGACTGCAAGCAAGGGCGGTCAGGCAATCCGACGGATTTTCCTGTTTGTGGTGTGATATCAAGTTGACCAGCTTCGGCTTGCATGGCTTCCGGGAAGGGGCAGGTTTAATTTCAGTGATTCCGAGTCAAAATAGTGGGAGAACATTGGAAATGCTAGTCTCGAGAGTTTTAGCCAAATATTGGAGCAAGCTAGAACTCAGGACCCAGTCCAGCTTACAGGTAGAAAATAAACCTCAAAGATGATCAACAGCACTGGAATCGAATGTCCACAAGGGTGTGTTACCAAAACATAATTTTCTCTCCGTCATCATTTTCGTTTGCATCCAAGACAACCACAGCAAGACGACTTTGTTTTGCAAATTAAGTCGAATTTTAATAAACTCGGCCTGATTATCTCAAGTGCAGCAGGAAGAGTGATTGATCAGGTTCCTCCAGATCCTTTTACATCTACAAAACCAAACATTAAGGAACCAGCAGTATTTTAAATGAAGTCATGAAAATTACAATCATCTTCATTAATTCATTTGGTCTCGTTAATTAATTCTTGTTGAGTTCCATCTTTTGCGGGTTTTATGAATTCATCACGTTTCCATGAAAGGTTTAGAAATTCTTACCCACGACAGTGTTATGATCTTAAAGTCATCAGTAATCTGTATTCGACAGAGTACTTACAGGGTCTTTTTCATGAATCTCCTCAAAGATAAAACATCCTTGCAGGAACACTGTTGCAAAAACATCAGGACGAATCAACAGCTGTCTGTAAATGACAAAAGACTTAAAAATCGGCAATAGTTGAACCTCAGATGAATTCATTATAATGCAATTGACAAGCAAATTTGGTCGTTTCTGATATACAATATTCTAAGACAATCGCTGGATTATCACGGATAACACTACATCAGTACACCAGAGTCCCATGAACTTCATATAATTTCTGGAACATGTATATCAATAGCTTCCATGTAAGTATTTACTTGAGAAAGTTTAGCATCACTTGTTATTTGACAATGCTTCCCGTGAAATGGAACATGACATTAAAATGTTCTTTGAAAAAAAAAACTTAGCTTTTTAAATAAAACTCCGTTGTTTCTTATGTAACCTGATAAAGTCGAAAACCACTGAATCTTTGTTTTCCAGGCGGATTGCAGTAAAGGTAAAGAAAAACCTTTGTTTATGGGGCGCCTGGGTGGCTTAGTCGGTTAAGCGTCCGACTTTCGCTTGGGTCATGATCTCGCGGTTCGTGGATTCGAGCCACGCGTGGGGCTCTGTGCTGACTGCCAGCTCGGAGCCTGGGGCCTGTTTCAGTCTGTGACTCCCTCTCTC
>JAESUZ010000016.1:0-86335 GCA_017311185.1 Proteles cristata cristata
ATGAGCTGTTAGGTTTTGGACTTGTGCTTTTTCTAATTTCTTGAAATAGGCCTAGAGTCCAATTTACTTTCCTATTAGGACTGCCTTTGCCGCATCCCATAGATTTTGGATTGTTGTGTTTTCATTTTCATTTGTTTCCATATATTTTTTTAATTTCATCCCTAATAGCCTGATTGGCCTATTCATTCTTTAGTAGGTTGTTCTTTAACCTCCATGTTTTGGGAGGTTTTTTAGGCTTATTCCTGTGATTGATTTCAAGTTTCAAAGCATTATCACCTGACAGTGTGCATGGTAGGATCTCAATTCTTTTATATTTATTGAGGGCTGCTTTATGTCCCAGTATGTGATCTATCTTGGAGAATGTGCCATGCGCACTTGAAAAGAAAGTAAATTCCCTGACCTCAGGATGTAGAGTTCTCAATATATCTGTCAGATCCATCTGGTCCAATGTGTCTTTCAAGTCCATTATTTCTTTAGTGATTTTCTGTCTGGTTGACCTATCCATTGCTGTAAGCAGAGTATTGAAGTCCCTTGCTATTAGCACATTCTTATCTATGAGCCTGTTTCTGTTTGTGATTGTTTTACATCTTTAGGTACTCCCATATTCGGTGCATCGACATTATGATTGTTAGTTCTTCCTGATGGATAGACCCTGTAATTATTATGTAATGCCCTTCTTCATCTCTTGTTATTGTCTTTAATTTAAAGTCCAGTTTGTCTGATATAAGTATAGCTACTCTGGCTTTCTTTTGATATCCAGTAGCATGATATATATTTCTCCATCCGCTTACTTTTAATCTCAAGGTATCTTCCAGTCTAAAATGAGTTTCTTGTAGACAGCATATAGATGGATTTTGTTTTTTTATCCATTCTACTACCTTATGTCTTTTGATTGAATCATTCAGCCCATTTACATTCAGTGTTATTACTGGGATATGTGGGTTTAGAGTCTTTGTTTCCTTTGTGGAGTTCATATTTGTGATGGTGTCTCTGGTATCTTTGTTCTTTGCAGCATTTCCTTCAGAGCGTCCCCCTCAGGATTTCTTGTAGGGCTGGCTTAGTGGTGACAAATTCTCTCAATTTCTGTTTATTTGGAAAGACTTTTATCTCTCCTTCTATTTTGAATGACAGGCTTGCTGGGTAGAGGATTCTTGTCTGCATATTTTTTCTGTTCATCACATTGAAGATCTCCTGCCATTCATTTCTGGCCTGCCATGTTTCAGTAGATAGGTCTGTCACCACTTTGATAGGTTTGCGTTTGTATGTTAGAGCTCTTGTCTCCCTAGCTGCTTTCAAAAGTTTCTCTTTGTCCTTATATTTTGCCATTTTTACTATGATATGCCTTGCAGAAGGTCGATTCAGATTACGTCTGAGGGGGGTCCTCTGAGCCTCTTGTATTTCAACGTTTACTTCTTTTCCCAGGTTGGGGAAGTTCTCTACTATATTTTGTTCCTGGGCTCCTTCAGCACCTTTCCCCCTCTCTTCCTCTTCTGGGATTTTTATGGTACGGATATTGTTGCTTTTGACCATGTCGCTGAGCTCTCAAACTCTTCTTTCATGTTTCGGGATCAGTTTGTCTCTTTGTCAGCTTCTTGTTTTTCTATAATGGTGTCGTCTAAATCACTTATTCTCCTTTCTGCCTCTTCAATCTGTGCATTGGAGGCCTCTAATTTATTATGTATCTCATTTATTGCTTTTTTAAATTCTTCATGCCTTTTATATTCTCCATTTTGTCTGTAGCCATAGTTTCTTTGATGTTCCTATGTTTTTTTCAAGCCCAGCTATTAATTTTATGATTATTATTCTAAAATCTTTTTCATTTATGCTGCTTATATCTGTTTTGAGCAGTTCATTGGCTGTCAATTTTTCTTGGAAATTCTTTGGAGTAGAGCTTTTTCTTTTCATCATTTTAGTTAGCTTTTTGACTCTTGTTAGTTTTAAAGACCTGTTATGCTCTCTGAACCTGTGAGCACTGCTGTATCCAAGAAGACTCTTTGACTGTCCAGGGCCTATCCTTTCAGAGAGTGTTTTTTGAATGGTATCTCTTGGTCTCTCTTGTTCAGACCTTGGTTATTTTGTTTTCCTACTCGTAGTGATATTTGGGACTCTCCATCGTGTGTACTTTGGCTTGTTTCTTGAGGTATCCCTGGAGAGGAAAACAGACTGACAAACACACAGGGAGAAGGGGCACACAAACACACTGACATATCTGACTAACATGCAAACTGAGAGGGAAAGTGAAAAAGTTAAGAGAAAAGGCAGAGGAGGGAGGGCGAATAATAGAAAATAAAAAAGTACATAAAAAAGTCAAAAAGGAGAAAAGAAAAGGAAAAAAGAAGAATACCAATGGACAAAGAATGGTTTATAGCATATAACCGGATTTCCCAACTACAATTAAATAGCCAGGTGTGTGCAGTGCTGGTTGAAGAGCATAGAGACAGAGAGAGAAGATAGGGTGGGGATGAGGCAAAATTGGAAATAGAATGAACAGGCAGATGGGATAAGAAGCTTTTTTCAAAGAATTAAAGGGTGGAATATGGTTGGTTAGGTGAGAGAAGGATGCTGGTGTTATCCAGAGAAACTATATAGTCTAATTACTCCTGAGAGAAAGAGATGAAAAAGTAGGGAGGTGTAGAATTTACATCTACAGAATAGACTAAATGTGATTGTTTAAGGACGCCAGTGACCAGAGTTAATCAGGACAGTGTTCTGGGGGAAAAACGAAAAAAAAAGAAAAAAAAAACAGGGAAAAGGGGAGGAGGGCAGCTCTCAAGCAGGGATAGGTGTGGTGTAGTCCAATGCCTGAGGGTCAGGCAGGAGTTCTGCCTTGGCGGTTGTAGGGAGGAGAGTGGCATGCTCCGCCTGGTTTTTATGGGCGTGTAAACTCCCAGGGCCAGAGGCTCAGCCAAAGTTTGTTGTGATTTTCAACCTAGGCCAGTCCCAGCCTCCAAATCCCAGTCCACGCGCCCCACTGAAATTGCCGCAGGAGATCCCTGGCAATCCCCTCAGGGCAATTCCAAGCCTCCTGCCTGGCTCTGGTGGTGGAGCCAGAAGCCGCTGCACCCTTCTCCTCCGGGTCGGGCTGCGGGGCCTGGGCGGTGCGGGGGGCCTTTTCTGCTGGCGCGCTGAGCCCACTGGAGTAAGGGAATCGAGGTCCCTCTGTATCTTTTCCCCCAAAACACAAACTGGCGGGCAAATCTCCCAGTTTTTAGCTCTTTGCCTTCCCTCTAGAGCTCCAGCCAGCCAGGAGCGCGGACGCCCAATGCCTGCGCGCGGCTCCTCCAGGGGTCCAGGTCCGCTAGGAGGGCAATGGCGGCAGGAGAGCAGCCAGGGGCCCACACAAGGCAGCAGTCCGTGAGCGCAGCCCCTCTGGGGCGAGTTGGAGCATGGGGGGGCCTGGTGCACAGGTATTTTGTGCGCAAGGTCTTTCGGTTTTGGAAAAACCGAGCGGAGGTTTTTCCCCCTGAGCAGAGGTTTTTCTGTTTCGGACTCTCTTTTTCCCCTGTTACTCCCCGCAGATGGGGATCGCCCCGTCCCTCCAGTCTCTGATCCAGGCCCGATTTTATCTTCCCCAGTTCGCACTCACGTTAGAAGACTTTCTCAGTGGACTCTGAGTTTTTTTCTCCCAATTTCTTGGGTTTCTTAAGGTTTCCTATGGCTTCAGATCTTTTCAGTGTGAGGCATGGGCGCGAGTCCAAGTAGGGAGATCCTTACTTCTCCGCCATCTTGCCTCCCTCCCCTGAATTGTTGTATTTTCATTTTCATTTGTTTCCATATATTATTTATTTCCTCTCTAATTGCCTGATTGGCCCATTCATTCTTTAGTAGGGTGTTCTCTAGCCTCCATATTTTTGGAGTTTTTCCAGACTTTTTCCTGTGATTGATTTCAAGTTTCAAAGCATTATGATCTGAAATTGTGCATGGTATGATCTCAATTCTTTATATTTATTGAAAGCTGCTTTATGTCCCAGTATGTGATCTTTTTTGGAGAACGTGCCATGTGCACTTGAGAAGAAAGTGAATTCCATGGCCTCAGGGTGTAGAGTTCTAAATCTCTCTCTCAGATCCATGTGGTCCAATGTGTCATTCAAGTCCATTCCTTCTTTAGTGATTTTCTGTCTGGTTGATCTATCCATTGCTGTAAGAGGAGTATTAAAGTCCCCTACTATTAGCATATACTTATCTATAAGATTGTTTCTGTTTGTGATTAATTGTTTTAAATATTTAGGTGCTCCCATAATCGGTGCGTAGACATTTATAATTGTTAGTTCTTCCTGGTGAATATACTCTGTAATTATTATATAATGCTCTTCTTCATCCCTTGTTATTGTTTTTAATTTTAAGTCCAGTTTGTCTGATATAAATATAGCTACTCCAGTTTTCCTTTGACTTCCCTTAGCATGATATATATTTCTCTATCCCCTTTTAATCTGAAGGTATCTTCCAGTCTAAAATACATTTCTTGTAGACAGCAAATAGATGGATTTTTTTTTATCCATTCTGCTACTCTATGTCTTTTGATTATAACATTCAGCTCATTTACATTCAGTGTTATTATTGATATATAAGGGTTTAGAGTCATTGTGTCCTTTGTGGGATTCGTGCTTGTGGTGATGTCTCTGGTATCTTGGGTTCCTTACAACACTTCCCTCAGAGCGTCCCCCTTAGGATTTCTCGTAGGGATGGCTTAATGGTGACAATTCTTTCAATTTTTGGAAAGACTTTTCTCTCTACTTCTATTCTGAATAACACGCTTGCTGACGTGTTCTTGGCTGCATATTTTTTTCTTTTCATCACATTGAAGATTTCCTGCCATTCCTTTCTGGCCTGCCAAATTTCATTAGATAGGTGTGTCACTACTCTGATAGGTTTCCTTTTGTATTTTGGGGCGCTTTTCTCCCTAGCTGCTTTCTAAATTCTCTTTTTGTACTTATACTTTGCCAATTCATTCTGATATGTCATGCAGAAGATCGATTCAAATTATCTCTGAGGGGAGTTCTCTGTGCCTCTTGAATTTCAGCGTCTACTTCCCTCTCCAGGTTGGGGAATTCTCTGCTATAATTTGTTCCAGGACTCCTTCAGCACTTTTCCCCCTGTCTTCCTCTTCTGGGATTCCTATGATACAGATATTGTTCTGTTTGATTGTACCGCTGAGCTCTCGAACTCTTCTTTTATGTTCCTGGATCAGTTTATCTCTCTTTTTCTCAGTTTCTTCTTTTTCTACAATAGTGTCTTCCAAATCACTTATTCTTCAACCCGTGTATTGGATGACTCCAGTTTATTATGTATCTCATTTATCACATTTTTAAATTCACCATAACTACTTTTAAGCTCCATATTGTTTGTAGCCATAGTTTCTCTGATGTCCTCCATGCTTTTTTCAAGCCCGGAGATTAATTTTATGATTATTGTTCTAAATACTGTTCAGGTATGTTGCTTATGTCTGTTTTGAACAGTTCTCTAGATGTCATTTCTTCCTGGAGTTTCTTTGGAGGAGTGTTCTTCCATTTCGTCATTTTGGTAGCTTTCTATCTCTTGTTACTTTTTTTTTTAATTTTTTTTTAATTTATTTCTAGGAGAGAGAGAGAGAGACCGCGTGAGCAGGGGAGAGTCAGAGAGAGAGGGAGTCACAGACTGAAATATTCCAGGCTCTGAGCTGGCAGTCAGCACAGAGCCCGACGCGGGGCTCAAACCCACGAACCGCGAGATCATGACCCAAGCGAAAGTCGGATGCTCAACCGACTAAGCCACCCAGGCGCCCCAATCTCTTGTTACTTTTAAAAGCTTGTTGTACCCTCGGCCCCTGCGAGTTCTGCTGTATTAGTGAAGGCTCTTTTGACTCTTTAGGGCCTATCTGTTCAGGAAGTATTCTTTGGATGGTGTCTCTTCGTTTCTCTTGTTGAGCGTTTAGTTATTTTGTTTCCCTACTGGTAGTGGTATTTGGGAGTCTCCACCATGTGTAGTTTGGCTTGTTCCTTGAGGCAGCCCTGGACAAAGAAAACAGACAACCACAGAGGGAACACAGGTACACAAACGCACAGACAAAACGAATAAACATGCAAACCCAGGCTCAGGTAAAAACAGCTACAACAACAACAAAACAGCTATCTGGCGGGGTTGGGCGTCGTTTGGTGTAGGCAGGTCTTATCTCCACTGTGTCCACTGGCCTCCCTGAGGCCCTGCCTTGGTGATTGTGGGGAGACGAATGGTGTCGCCCCACTCCCTTCTCAACCAAGTGTTGCAAATCCCTTCTTCGGTCCAATCTCCCTGTGCTGAGGGTTTATCCAAGGTGAGCTGAGTTCTATGCCCCATGGTCTGCCTCTTTTCCAGGTCCCAGTCCCCGGGCTTTGTTATACCGCCCTGAACAGTCCTGCAGGTTGCTCCTTCCCTGTTGCCCTGGGTTGAGTGAGGGATGGGGGAAGTGTCGCAGCCTCAGATCTGGTGGGGTCAAGCAGCGATACAACCCAAGTGTGTTTGGGGAATGTAGCAACTTCAGGTCCGCAGAGTCCGAGTCGCCACACTGCCCTGCCGAAGCTTCAGTGGGTGCTATTGCGCGTGCCACCGCGGCTTCACCAGGCGCTGGGACCACTGCCGTGGGCATTGCTGCCACTTCACCAGGCCACTGCTGCTTCATCGGGCCTCTGTAGCTCGCGCCACCGCCACTTCACCAGGTCGCTGCCTCTGCCACTGGCGCTTTAGCCGGCCATTGTTGCGAACACCGCTGCTACTTCACCGGGCGCTGGGACCGCCTCTGCAGGTGTTGCTGCCGGTTCACCAGGCTGTTGCTGCCATAGATGGTGCTGGGCACGCGGCAGTTGAGTTTTTCCTGTCTCCGCCATCTTGCCTCTCTCTCCAAGACAAACTGAGCTTTAAAGTAAAAACAATAATAAGGGATGAAGAAAGGCATGATATAATGATTACAGGGTCTATCCATTAGGAAGAGCTAACAATTATAAATGTCTACACACCAAATATGGAAGCACTTAAATATATAAAACAATTAATCATGAACGGAAATAATCTTATGGATAAGAATGTGCTTATAGCAGGAGACATAGCATAGAATTCCCATAGGAAGACAAGAGAGAAAAGGGGGTAGATGGATTATTTGGGGAAATAATAACTGAAAAGATTCCTAATCTGGGGAAGGAAACAGACATCTAGACCCAGGAGACACAGAGAACTCCCATCAAAATCATCAAAAGCAGGCTACACCAAAACATATTTTAATTCTTTTTTTAAATGTATTATTTATTTCTGAGAGAGAGGGAGAGAGAGAGAGAACATGAGCAGGGGAGGGTCAGAGAGAGAGGGAGACACAGAATCTGAAACAGGCTCCAGGCTCTGAGCTGACTGTCAGCAAAGAGCCCGATGCAGGGCTTGAACCCATGAACCGTAAGATCATGATCATGACCTGAGCAGAAGTCAGACGCTTAACCGACTGAGCCACCCAGGTGCCTCCATAAAATCCTAAAAGCAGCAGGACAAAATAAGTCCCTTGACTTACAAGGGAAGACCCATAAGTGTAGCTGCAGATCTCTCCACTGAAACTTGGCTGAACAGAATAAAGTGACATGATATATTCAATGTGCTGAATGATAGAAAATCCACAGCCAGGAATATTCTTTCAAGCAAGACTATCATGCAGAATAGAAGGATTGAGAAAATATTTACCAGTAAAAAGACAAACTAAAGAAATTCATGACCACTAAACCAGCACTGCAAGAAATATTATAGGGGACCCTTTGAGTGGCAAGGAGACAAAAAAATGACAAAGATTAGAAAAGAACAAAGAAAATCACCAGAAATAATGACAAAACAAGTAACAAAATGACACTAACTACGTACCTATCAATAATTACTTTGAATGTAAATGGCCTAAACACTCCAATCAAAAGATATAGGGTTTCAGAATGAAAAAAAAAAAAAGACCCATCTCTATATGCTGCTTCAAAGAGACTCATTTTAGAACTAAAGGCACCTGCAGATTGAAAGTGAGGGTATAGAAAATCATTTATCATGAAAATAGACTTTAGAAGAAAGCCAGAGTAGCCAAACTTATATAAGATAATCTAGATTTTAAAATAGACTATAACAAGAGATGAAGAAGGGCATTATACCCTAATAAAGGATTCTACTCAACAAAAGGGCCTAACCATTGTAAATAGTCATGCCCCCAACTTGAAGGAAACCAAATATATAAAGCAATTAATAACGAACATAAAGGAACTCACTGATAATAATATAATAGTAGGGGGCTATAATACCCCAGTTACATCAATAGACAGATCATCTTAACAGAAAATCAACAAGGAAACAATGGCTTTGAATGACAAAGTGAACCAGATGGACTTCACAGATTTTTTCAGAACATTCCATCTGAAAGCACCAGAATACTGATTCTTTTCAAGTGCACATGGGACAGTCTCAAAATAGATCACAAACTAGGTCACAAATCAGACTTCAAAAAGTACAAAATGATTGAGATTATACCATGCATATTTTCTGAACACAACACTATGAAACTTGAAATCAAACATGAGAAAAAATTTTGAAAGACTACAAATATATGGAGGTTAAAGAACATTCTACTGAATAATGAATTTGTCAATGAGGAAATTAAAGAAGATATAAAAACAACACATGGAATTAAAAATGTAAACACAGTGGTCAAAAGCCTTTGGGATGCAGCAAAAATAGTAATAGAGGGAAGTATATAGCAAAACAGGCCCACTTCAAGAAGCAAGAAAATCTCAAATAAATAACCTAACCATATCGATATGGTAGCTAGAAAAAGAAGAGCAAGTAAATCCTTAATCCAGCTAAAGGTAAATAAAGAATAGAGCAGAATAAATGATTTAAAAATTTTTTAAAAGTCATAGAACAGATCAATGATAACAGGAGCAGGTTCTTTGAAAGAATTAATAAAACTGATAACCCACTAGCCAGACTTATCAAAAAGAAAATAGAAAGGACCCAAATAAATAAAACCACAAATGGGAAAGGGGACATCACATCCAGCACAACAGAAATAAAAACAATTTTAAGAGCATGCAGTGAAAAATTATATGATACCAAATCAGACAATCTGGAAGAAATGGACAAATTCCTAGAAATCTATAAACTACCAAAACTGAAACCAGGGGAAATAGAAAATTTGAACATACCGATAACCAGCAAAGTAATTGAATCAGTGATCAAAAATCTCCCAACAAACAAAAGTCCAGAATCAGATGGCTTCACAGGCAAATTCCAGCAAACATTGAAAGAACAGTTAATATCTATTCACCTCAAACTATTCCAAAACAGAAATGTAAGTAAAACTTCCAAAGTCGTTCTCTGAGGCCAGTATTATCTGACTCCAAAACCAGATAAAGATTCCACTAATAAAGAGAACCATAGGCCAATATCCCTGATGAATATGGATGCAAAAGCTCTCAAAAAAAAAAAACAAAAAAAACAAACTAGGGAACTGAATCCAACAATACATTGAAAGAATCATTCACTATGATAAAATGAAATTTATTCCTGGCCTGCAAGAATGGTTCAATATTTGTAATTCAATGTGATAAACCACATTAATAAAAGAAAGGATGAGAACCACATGATCCTCTCAATAGATGCAGAAAAACATTTGAAAAAGTACAACATCCATTCATGGAAACAAACAAACAAACAAAAAACAACAACTATAAGACCTTCAACATGATTAAGGCCAAATAGGAAAAATGCAGAGCTGATATCATCCTCAATGGGGAAAAAGTAAGAGGTTTTCATCTATGGTCAGGAACAAGACTGGGATGTCCATTCTCAACACTGTTATTTAACATAGTACTGGAAGTCCTAGCCTCAGGAATCAGACAACAAAAGGAATCCAAATCAACAAAGAAGTCAAACTTTCACTATTTGCAGATGACATGATACTCTTTATAAAAAACCCAAAAGACTTCACAAAAAGATTGTTAGAACTGATACACAATGTTAGTAAAGTCGCAGGTACAAAATCAATGTATAAAAATTGCTTGCATTTCTATACACCAATAATGAAGCAGCAGAAAGAGAAATCAAGTCATCAGATCCTATTTAAAAGTGCACCAAAAACCAGAAGATATCTAGGAATAAAGCTAACCAAAGAGGTGAAAGGTCTTTACTCTGAAAACTATAGAAAACTGAAGAAAGACATTGAAAATGACACAAAAAGATGGAAAAAACATTCCATGCTCATGGATTAGAAGAGTACATATTGTTAAAATGTCTATACTACCCAAATCAATCTTCACTTTTAATGCAATTCATATCAAAATACAACGAACATTTTTCACAGAGCTAGATCAAACCTTCCTAAAATTTGTGTGGTCCCACAAAGATCCAAAAGATTCAAAACAATCCTGAAAAAGCAAAGCAAAGCTGGAAGCATCGTGATTCTGGATCTCAAGCTATTTTACAAAGCCGTGGTCATCAAGACAGTATGGCCCTGGCACAAAAACAGAAACATAGATCAATAGCACAAAAAAAAAAAAAAAGCAAACACACACACACATACACACACACACACACACACACACACACACAGAGAAATAGACCCACAACTATATGGTCAACTAAGCTTTGACAAAGCAGGGAAGACTATTGAATGGAAAAAAAGATAGTCTCTTCGAAAAATGGTGATGGGAAAACTGGACAGCAATATGCAGAAGAATGAAACTAGACCACTTTCCAATTCCATACACAGAAATAAATTCAAAGTGAATGAAACATTTAAATGTGAGACAAGAAACCATTAAAATCCTAGTGGAGAAGAGAGACAATAACCTCTTTCACATTGGCCATTGCAACGTTTTACTAGATACATCTCCTAACAGAAGGGAAACAGAAGCAAATATAAATTATTGAGGCTTCATCAAGATAAAAAAAAAAACTTCTGCACAGCGAAGGAAGCAAATAACAAAACTAAAAGGCTATCTATGGACTGAGAGAATATATTTGGAAATGATATATCTGATAAATATTTAGTATCTAAAATATATAAAGAACTAATCAAACTCAACACCCACCAAAAAATAATCCACTGAAGAAGGCATGAATAAAAATTTTTCCAAAGAAGACATAAAGATGGCCAATAGACAAATGAAAAGATGCCAACATCACTGATCACAGAGAAATACAAACCAAAAGTACAATGAGATATCACACCAGTCAGAACGGCTAAAATTAACAACACAGTAAACAGCAGGTGTTGGGGAGGATGACAAGAAAAGGGAACCCTCCTACACTGTTGGTAGAAACACAAACTGGTGTAGCCACTCTGGAAAACAGTATGGAGCCTCCTCAAGAAGTTAAAAATAGAACTACTCTACAATCCAGCAATTGCACTACTAGGTATTTACTCAAAGGTTAAAAAAATATTGATTTGAAGGGATACACCCACCCTGATGTTTACCACAGCGTTGTCAACAATAGCCAAATTTGCAAAGAGCCCAAATGTCCATCAACTGATGAATGGATAAAGAAGAGGTGGCGTGTGTGTGTGTGTGTGTGAAATAAGTCAGTCAGTGAAAACAAAAATACCATACGATTTCACTCAAATGTGAAATTTAAGAAACAAAACAGATGAATACAGAAAAAAAAGGAAAGAGGGACAAATCAGGAAACTTAACTATAGAGAGCAAATTGAGGGTTTCTGGTTGGGAGGTGGGCAGGGGGATGGGTTAAATGGGTGATGGGTGTTAAGGGGGCACTTGTCATTAGCACTGGGTGCTTGCTATATGTAAGTGATGAATCACTAAATTCTAAACTTTAAACTAATATTGCTCACTATTTTACATAAAAACTTGATGAAAAAAAGTCCTGGCAAATAATTAGATAAAATATAAACAGAGTAAAAAGTGGTAAGCTAACTAAGGGTAAATGCAGTGTGCTATGGGAACCCATTTTGAAGAGTCATGACAAGTTTCTCAAAAGCTCCAGCAGAAACTGCTAAAGAATAGTAAAGGTAATGCACTGGAGTAATAATGTTCAAATACATGAAAGTAAGAGCCATCATGATGAATGGGGAGAATACCAAGTAACTCCATACACTTACAGAGGTGATTCTCAACTCGGGAAAATTTTGCCTCACAAAGGACATATGACAATGTCTAGAAACATTTTTGGTTGTCACAGCAGGAAAGGAATGCTACTGGCATCTAATGTGTAGAGGCCAGGAATGCTACTAAACATTCTACAATGCACAGGACAGCCCCTTATATCAAAGAATTATCCTCTCCGGGGTGCCTGGGTGGCATAGTCGGTTAAGCGTCCGACTTTCGCTTGGGTCATGATCTCGCGGTTCGTGGGTTCCAGCCCCGTGTCGGGCTCTGTGCTGACTGCCAGCTCAGAGCCTGGAGCCTGTTTCAAGAGTCTGTGACTCCCTCTCTCTCTGACCTCCCTGCTCACGCTGTCTCTCTCTCTCTCTCCTAGAAATAAATAAAAATTAAAAAAAAAAAAGAATTATCCTCTCCCAAATGTCAATAGTACCAAGATTGAGAAACTCCGTGTCAGAGAATTAGAACTGGAGATTTTAAATTTTTTGTCTTTGCCAATTTGATAAAAATAGATGGTGTTTTGTTCTTTAAATTTACATTTTCTTGAATTCCAGTGAGTTTAAACATTTAAATATATTTATTAGCTATTGCATTTCTTCTTTAGCATATTTCATGTTTGTGTCCTTTAGAGATTTTTAAACTGCTTATTAATTTCTTGCTTAGTGTCCTAGAAGAACTCTTTATATATTACAGATAGAAAATTTGTGTGTCATATATGTTGCAAATATTTTTCCTATTTTATCATTTCCTTAATGCTTCATTTTTATTTCTGTCCAGTTTCTATTATGTAGGCAAATCTTTTGTTCTTGTCTTTTCACATTTTCTGCCTTTATATTATAAATACTGTTTTCAACCCAAATTGCATAAGCTGATTATTTTTAATGCCTATTTATGTTGAGAGAAAGGGGAGGGTCAGACAGAGGGAGAGAGAGAGCATTCCAAGAAGTCTCAGTGCTCTCAGCACACAGCCCAGTGCACGGTTCAATCTCATGAACCGTGAGATCATGATCAGAGTTGAAGTCAAGAGTTGGACACTTGACTGACTGAGCCACTCAAGTGCCCCAACTGATTATTTTAATACAACGTGATAAATGGTATAATAGAACACTATGTCCCATATCAACAGTGTGGAGGCACAAAAAAAGTGGTCAATTAAAATTAGCAAAAGGGGCAAGATTAATTTATTAATTTTTGTCCTAAGTGCCTAGAAAAATGTCTGGCTACCAATAAATATTCATTAAAGGATGAATGAATAAATAAGTGGTATTTAATTGTTCATATGATTTCAGTTTATGAAATCATGTAAAATATTTATACTTACAAACATTCCTTATGAAATTAGGTAATGAATAGAAGAGACATTACAGGTTTGCATTATTTCTAGTTTATCCCCTTCAAGGCTATGTCTGAATCTAGGGCTTCCAGGCTCCCAAAGCCATCCAAGGAATACTCATCAGGCTTAGGTGTGGTCCAGACCAACTTGGAGATTGCTATGCATCTTCAGACTTACTTTTCAAACCAAAATTTTTGTTTTTGTTTTGAAAAAAAAAAAAAAAAAGATTATTCTCCCTTCCCCCAGATATACACACATGTGCATACACATTTTAAGTAAAAGGTGAAAGTGCCTCTGGCCCCCATCCTGCTTCCCAAAGGCTTGATGTATTCTTTAATTTTTTAACATATTTGTGATAGGCATAATTTATTTCAGACTGCTTGAGTACAATAAATAACATACTTTGTTCCTTTTTTTAAAATTATAGCCAACTTTGTTTTGTGCCCTCACATTTCTAGCTGATAGAGCATTTACTATAAGTTATTATTGAAGCTTCTGCCTCTACGAGATCCTCCAGGAATCTCATAGCTTAGTAAGTCACAGAAAAATGAAATAAGTTTCTAATCCTTAATATCTAGTGGTCGCCATCATTTCTAATGATTCTGCTACCCAATGATGCCATTGAATTCTGTTTCTCTGTCATCTGCCAGGTGCCAGTGTTCTATAATGTGTATGGAAGAAAGCGGGATGACAGAGCTACTTTTCAGGGATGTTCTATCCATGCCTCCAAACACTAGACTTTACCTCAGGGCATCCTTACTTGTCCTCTCAAGGTAAGATGGTGGATCTTTTTGATCAGTCCCCAGCATACACCTCCTCCCAACAATAGTACTGCCATCTCCCTGACCACATTCTCAAGAAACCTCTTCCTCCCCAGAAGTAATCACTCATCAATTGGGCAGCAAGTATAAATTTCTATCTCCCTTGCCCTCTAGGGAAACTCCAGACTTTGCTAGCAAAGACTTTGACAGGTGTTATTGTTTGGATTATATGTGTGTGTGTGTGTGTGTGTGTGTGTGTGTGTGTGTGGTTTTGGTGTGTATGTTTTTTCTCTAAGGATGTTCCTATTAGAAAGACAGGGAGGAGAGAAAGAGAAAGAGTGAGAGAAATAAAGAGAGAGAGAGAGAGAAAAGAGAAAGAAAGAAAGAAAGAAGAAAGAAAGAAAGAAAAGAAGAAGGAAGGAAGGAAGGAAGGAAGGAAGGAAGGAAGGAAGGAAGGAAGGAAGGAAGGAAGGAAAGAAGGAAGGAAGGAAGGAAGGAAAGAGTTAAAGAAGGTAGAAAAGATGAAAGTATAGAAGAATGAAGGGAAGGAAGAAAGAATTAGCTGTTAACTTTTCTTACCCTTCTAACTCCCATCCCCAAGAAATAGATTTATTCATAGAAACAGGTTCTCTTTGGGCCATGCAAGATAGATTTATGTCTCCAGAAATTTTACTTAATTTGAGAAAGATCTCAAGAAAACTCTGAAATAAAGGGCAACTTTAATAATCTTTATGTAACATTTTCAGAATCTATTCAAAAAAACAGCTCAGATGGTAGCAAAATATTTCCATCTACCCACCAGTCCCTCTACACATAAAGATCACTAATTTTGACAGGACATCACATCCATTTCTCTTTCCTCCCTCACATTGGCAATGACCCAAATGCTTTTTGATTGCTGAAAAGGATAAGATTACGTGACCTGCTAGAAGATTTTCAGTCAATGAAGAAAGAGCATCAGTCAAAAATATCTGGAGTTTATCAAACACTAGAGTAGCAATTTAATATTTGATTAGAGTCAATTTACACTTAAAATGACAACATGAAGCTACTGTTTTATTGGGAAACCATTACAAGTGAGGATGAAGCAAAATATGAACTATTTTAGGAAAAATGTACTTTTTAAAATTTATGTATTTTTTTGAGAGAGAGACAGAGAGACAGAGAGAGAGAATCCCAAGCAAGCTCCACACTGTCAGCATAGAGCCTGATGAGGGGTTCAATCAATCTCACAAATCTGAGCCAATATCAAGAGTCAGATGTTAACTGACTAAGCCACCCAGGTGCCCCAGGAAAAGTGTACTTTAAGATCCTTTAGCAATAAGTAGAAAT
Organism: Proteles cristata cristata; assembly: GCA_017311185.1. NCBI lineage: Eukaryota > Metazoa > Chordata > Mammalia > Carnivora > Hyaenidae > Proteles > Proteles cristata. The sequence goes on from JAESUZ010000016.1 coordinate 15,510, forward strand.
TTTATTATGTCTTCACAAGGCTTTGCTTTTCTGAAAATACTCAGAATTGTAGTCAACTTTAACATGAACTAAAATATTTTTCCAAGGATGTTCTGACACTAATTTTTCATCAAATTTATTGGTATAGTTTTCAATCCCAGAGTACCAGTTCAGTGATCGCACTGCCATTGAGATTATCTACTGTTGACCCATTGCACCAAAATTATGATTAGAAATGTTGTAGGAGGTATTCCATCACCTTAACGGAGAAAATGGTCGGGTTTCAGGAAATTGAGTAAATTGCTTTACTTACATTAGTTGGCATATTACAAAAATTGTGTAAACTAAATGATTAAACATTAGATGATGGATAATCAGTCCTTACATCTTTGAAGAAGTTAAAAGAATATCAACACACACACACACACACACACACACACACACAAATACCACTGAAGTATAAGTACTTGCCAATAACTATACACAATGATAGCAACATTCTTTTCTCTGTGCAGGAGTGGGAACAGACCTCCTCAAGACCTATTCTTAAGGACATTTAGTAACACATAGATGAGCTCCCTTGTCCAGTTTCTCACTAAATATTATGTTTTAGTAAGTTAATATTGTAATTAATTCACTGCTTTGGATCTTTACTCGTCATCTATAAAATGAGGATAATAATCATCTAGCATATTAGTCCATGAAGCTTATGAAGAGCTGAAATGAGATGATATATGTAACAGTTATTCTCAAAACATAGAGCTATCATTTGACCAGGAAGTGTACTAAGTACTCAAGATATGGAAATGAATTCAACAGAATCACTGTTCTTGTGGGTCTTATAACACAAGATGTTCAGTAAATCAGTAGAACTATTTTCAGCACTTAAAAGTATGGTGGTCGCTGTGTTAAGTGAGGGTTTATGGAAATGAAAGACAGGATCCTTACTCTCAAGAAGCACACAGTCAAAGCAAGAGGCATGCCTATAAACCAATAACTACAAAATAGCACAGTAAATGCCATGATAGAGAACAGTACAGAAGAGGAAAGGCTTACATGTATTTGTTCATTTCTAATGTGCTCTGCCTGTAATTAGGAGACACTGCTGCTATGTCAGTGGTACTGACTTGGACATGCTCTTTTGACTTCAACAGTCATGTTCCCCATATGTGTGGTTAGCTGAGAAGGAAATTACCATACTTTATACCCAATTACCCATTTTATGTTTTAAAAAACCCAGAAAACTTTATTAAAATAGGTTAAGCATGCATATTAAAGAGTAAAGCAAATAGCCATCTAAGGCAAGTTTAAAAAAAAAAAAATTAACTCCTAGGGCCACCTGGGCAGCTCACTTGGTTGAGCCTGACTCTCAGTTACAGCTCAGGTCATGATCTCACAGGATTGAGTCCAGCATCGGGCTCTGTGCTGAATGTAGAGTCTGCTTAAAATTCTTTCTCTCTCCCTCTGCCCTCTCCCCCATTCATGCTCTCTCTTTCTAAATAATATTAATAGTAATAATAATAATAGGCATTAACTCAAGTATAATTTGTTATCTTTGTCACTAATGATTTAGGTCAGATTCACATATTTGCATTATAGTCCTCAAGACCAAAATATCTATTTATTGTTGGAAAAACGTCTTAAAGTAGAATTACTCTTGTAAATTATATAAATTAACTTGCTTGAAATATCTAAGCAAAAGAAATTTAAAATTTCAACTACAAACATACAAGATTCACCAAAGGAATCTTCTACTCTATACCCTTTAATTGATGTGATATTGTTGTGCACAAGCTCTTTAAAAAAAAAAAATGAAGGATCAAGTTTTACCAAGTTTTACCAAGATAACATCCCCTGGGAACTGAGAAATTTAATTTTAAAGGGTATTTTTTCCTTTAATATACTGCTATAATTCTAGGACAGCAGTCTCGGGGGCGGGGGGGGGAATTCAAGTGCTTGCCATCTGTATAACCTCATTCCAAACGATAGGAATAAGCTGATTCAGAGGTTGAATGACAAATATTATGACTTTCCAACAAACCTAAACCTGTCATTTTTTTAAGCTTTGATGTTCAAGAAATCATTTAAAACATTTGATAACTATGTCATTGCACACCTTGAGAGGTGGTTTGATTTCAGGGACTACAATTACCTAAGAAACACAGAGCCATTTGCCTTGCAGAAGCTATTTAGATTTCAAGGTCCGTTCATCATAGCCCTGAAACTTTATCTTACATCATCTCCCTATAGGAGTTGGCTGTATTATGCTTGGAGCGGCATTGAAATCTGCAGCAGTACCATTACTGCAGGCTTGCTTTACTGGCAGGTCTTGCAGACAGCATTAGTATGATAGGCTGTGGCATATACAGAAACATTTTAAAAGAGAGGTTACATCCTAGAGGGAACAGCGTTTTGGGAACAAGTGATTTAGCAACAAGAAGAACTCAGCTGGCAAGGTAGCAGGTATTTAGCACTTTATGGAAGCATCCACCCTATGTATCAAGGTCAAAGAAAAGCATGAGATCAATTAGAGTAGATATTTATAGGCACTTAATATTTGATGATGCTTATATTTAAAGAGAAAAGAAAGGAATTCATCTTTTCTGTGTGCCATTTATTCATAAATATTCTTCATTTAAAAATAAAATTTTTCACAAAAGATGTCTTTTTGTTATCTTTCTTCTTTGAAGTGTATTTCTTGTTTGATATGTTTTCAATAATTTAACTACTTTATTTATTTTTTAATGTTTTTTTATTTATTTCTGAGAGAGAGAGACAGCATGAGCAGGGGAGGGTCAGAGAGAGAGGGAGACACAGAATCTGAAACAGGCTGCAGGCTCTGAGCTAGCTGTCAGCACAGAGCCTGATGCAGGGCTCAAACCCATGAACCGTGAGATCATGACCTGAGCCCAAGTCGGAGTCTTTCAAATGTTTGAAATTGTGCAATAATATCCAAGATAATGATTTCAGAAATACAAGAGAGACATCATGGTTTTTAATGTTTACTATGACATTTATAAAATGTTAAGGAGAAAAAAATGAGAAAGAAAACTAATGCTATTAAAGGTATACAAGTTAATTTCATCAAGTGGTTCAAGATTAGCATTTTATTTAGAATGAGCTAATTTTGTTATTATTTTATAATCCTTAGACCAATAGGCCAGCCTCCACTTCAGATATGTTCAGATAACAGTTTCCTAGTTTAGGGATGCTCTGCTTAAAGTTTACCTCTCTGAAAAATAATATTTGTAACAATTACTAGTTATATCTAGTTTTACCTCACCAGTAATAACCTCAAAATATTTCCTTCAATAGCTTGATTATTTCTTCTAAGACTTTAGTTATTAAAGTTTAAAATTGTTCTATGGGGGGGCGTCTGGGTGGCTTAGTCGGTTGGGCGTCCGACTTTCGCTTAGGTCATGATCTCACGGTTTGTGGGTTCGAGCCCCGCGTCGGGCTCTGTGCTGACTGCCAGCTCGGAGCCTGGAGCCTGTTTCAGTCTGTGACTCCCTCTCTCTCTGACCCTCCCCTGTTCACGCTGTCTGTCTCTCTCTCTCCTAGAAATAAATGAAAAACATTTAAAAAAAATTGTTCTATGGGATATGTAGGGATAATTAAATCACTGCCCTCAAAATCTGGATTCAATGGCAATGATTTCATTTCAAGTTTTGCAAGAAATATGGGTGCCTGGGTGGTTCAGTCAGGTAAGCACCCGATATCGGCTCAGGTTGTGATCTCTTGGTTCATGAGTTCAAGCCCCACATTGGACTCACTGCTTTCAGTGCAGAACCTGCTTCAGATCTTCTGTTCCTCCCTCTCTCTGCCCTTCCCACATTCGCATTTGTTCTGTCTCTGTCTCTCTCACTCGCTCGCCTCTCTCTCTCTCTCTCAAAGATGAGTAAACATCTTTTAAAAAGAAGTAAAACAGCAGTTATTTCATTAGAAATTCTTTGGATATGACTCTATAAAAATGATTTGTTTCAGGAGTCATTTTATTTTTTATTAGAAGCCTATGGACACATTTTAAAATCCCAAGAGCATAAATTCCCTCAGCTTCTCAAATATGCTCATAAGAAAAAAAGGCCTTTTATGTTGAATTGGTTTCAACTATTAAATCCTTGTTTCAGAAAATTGCATCCTCTGTCTTTTATATATAAATGCATATTATAAAGATGATATATACATTCATCTTTGTATATATCTATGTATCATCTTTGTGAACATTGTGTTATTACTATAAACTATATTACTAAAAACTGAAAAATATTTTCAGTCTTTAAAGTGTTTTGTTGATCTCGTGAATAATAAAGTAAACAGGTTTATATTATCATTACTTCCTTTACCATCACTTCCTAGGTACTCAGCATAAACCATTAACTCAACAATCATTTCTGTTAAACATTGTAGATAACCCAAAAGAAATTTAAAATATAGTCTTCAGCCTCAAACACACACACACTTTCTAGGAAGACAAGACACACATACCATTTAGTAGGGAAAAAATGATTAAGTGCCAACATGTATGATACAGCAAGAATTACAATGGAATATTTTAAATGTGATTCATGTTCACAGAAATGTATGTGGTTTTCACAGAGATGATAGGGCTTAAACTGAGTTTTAAGGGATATTGTATTCAATTGAAATGGGGGAATAGGGTGTGTACAAGGAATAGTAAAGAAACAAAAGAATAAACATGACCAAAAGACAGTGAATGGAAAACTTTTTATAATAAGTGGAAAGGCCCTGATGGGCAGCAAAGAAAGATAAAGTTGGAAATAAATTGGGGTCTCATTTTCGAAGAATTCATATAATAGAGTTAAGAATTTGGATGTGATATTATTTGGCTTGGGCTAGGCTCACAATGGGAAGAAGTAAAAAAGATGAGTATAAGAAGCCTGGGGAGGAACCATTAACAGGGTTTTTATCCATTCATTCTGGCAAACATTTGTTGAGTTCTGTTTAGTTGTTAGAATACTATAGGGAGTAAACAATCTAAGATGGTTTCAAGGCTTTGAGATTTCAAAATGGAGAGAAGTATTTATATTAACAGAAATTCTACTATACCATATTTTCCTTTGAAAAATAATACTGTAGACCCTAAAAGGTGCTTAAGCCACATAAGAAGGATGGAGAATCAGACAAGCCAAATTTGTGTAATTAGTTCCTGAACTGACCTTCAATTTCATTGTGCTTTTCTTTGCCTTTGAACCATTCAGTTTCCAAAACCTTTCTTTTTCCAGCTCCATTCCTGCCTCCCTTTCCAACTTCCCAGACTTTAGCTCATTACTTTCTTTCTAGATGTTGTTCCTTTTAGGAGGTTTGAATCGCCTTAGGCGAAGCCTAAATAATCTTTGTTTTTCTGGTTTGCACTATGAAAAACTAGCTTAGAGAAAAATTAGGTAATTCAGGAAGGAAAATAATTGGATAGAGGAAAGGTGATCATTCTGGCTATGATTCTATTGATTTGAAATGATAATGGAATTCACTATCCTATATATGATTGCTGATAGACCGTTGGAAATCAAATTGGAAATTAAGGAAGGAAACAAGTTTGCATTGCAAATTTGGGGGTCTTCAACAATGGGGATTTAAGGTCTCCCGGAAGCACTGAAGAGTGCTCTCATTTCTTTACCCTAGAATGGGCATTAGTGGCCAGGAAAGAAGTCTAAGATATCATTCAAGGACACCTAGTATCAATGTGTTAAGTCTTATTAAGTCCTTGCAACAACTTTATGTGGTAAGAAAGCAAGACAGATTATATTTAACTTCTCATTAAAATATTTTCCTTATTTGATCAAAAATTGGTTCATATTAAAATTTATATACATTCTTATGCCAGACTGATTTCTCCTAAGGTCCTACAGGACACACATAAACCAATCTTTATTTTCATGGCTATTCTAATTAGTCTTAAAATTAGCTGATTCTGCTGTCTTTCCTATCAGCATGTGTAGTCTTGCTCTCACAAATGACTGTGATTAGAATATTTCAGATTTTAAAAAGAAGGCCAGCTTGAGGAAATTTGGTCTATAACACACAGATCCTCTATTTGGCTAAAATTAAAGCAAATAAGTAAAAGAAAGCATTAAAAAGCAAAGGTTTGTTATTCTTTGAGGGATATGTTTTGAAACCATTAGTAACTGTGCCTAGAAAAACAATAGACCATGGGAAAAATCTGCCTTTTTATTTTCTATATAACAATTTTCCACTGAACATACTACACTATATTCAAATTCCTTTTTTTGAAATCACTTTGTTATCTATCATCAAGCAGAGACATAAATATAAATCCCAGAGGATGACAGAATATTCAGTAACTGTAAGACATGAGTGGGAAGTAGAAACATAGAAGACTCTTATTCACTCCTTTGGATAACTGGTTCATAGAAAACAATTTGAGAAAAAAAACATTTAGTTTAGGCACCTTCATTTTATTTTATTTTTTATTGTTTTATGTTTATTTATTTTTGAGAGAGAGACAGAATGTGAGCAGGGGAGGGGCAGAGAGAGACAGAGACACAGAAACTGAAGCAGGCTCCAGGCTCTGAGCTGTCAGCACAGAGCCCTACATGGGGCTAAAACCCACAGACCATGAGATCATGCCCTGAGCCAAAGATGGACACTTAACCAACTGAACCAGCCAGGTAGGCACCTTCATTTTAAAAAAAGGATTGCAACTCAGAAAACTGTGAAAAGCTTGAGGTCATTAACCTAGTAAATGGTAGAGCTCAGTCTCCAGTCAAGTTCTCCTGACTTCCAGTTCAATACTCATTCTACTGCACCACACTGCTTATACCAATCCCCATGTCTTGACTAAATGAATGAATCGAAAAGTAATTATTGAGTTCCTACTATATGCTTACCAAAGTGACATGTGTTGAAGGGGAAGCTGAAGTTTAAAAAAAAAAAGACTTTTTAATGTTAAGACATTGACCTTGATGTCAAGAGCTTTGAAATTAAAGTGAAGTCAACAGATAAGAAACAGTTAATAAGTAGTATTAGAATTAATTTCTAATTAAATGTCCAATAGCAGTAGAGTATTGGCTAGGAAACAGAAATTGGAATTGGATATGGCAGAAGTAGAAAAAGATCTACTATGCTCCAAAGCTACCAAACAAGCTCTCAGGAGCCATTCTTTGAAAAAGCCATGTGTCACCACCAGTATACCAGGAATAAAAAAAGGCACTCTATATTCACCTTCCTCACAGGGAAAATATAGAAAAGCCGATGAGAGTTAAAGTTTGCTAAAGAACGTTAAGGATGCCTGGGTGCCACAGTCGGTTAAGCGTCTGACTTCAGCTCAAGTAATGATCTCACAATTTGTGAGTTCGAGCCCCATGTCGGACACTGCAATAACAGCTCAGACCCTGGAGCCTGCTTCGGTTTCTGTGTCTCCCTCTCTCTCCTTGCCACTCCCCCACTTTCTCTCTTCTCTCTCTCTCAAAGACATTAAAAGGGATGTCTAGGTGGCTCAGTCAGTTGAGCATCTGACTTTGGCTCAGGTCATGATCTTGTGGTTTGTGGGTTGGGGCCTACCTCAGATTCTGTGTCTCCCTCTTTTGCTGCTACTCCTTTGTTGTCTCTCTCTCTCTCAAAAGTAAGTAAATATTAAATTAAAAAAAATTAAAATATATTTTAAACAAAAAAGAATGTTATATCCCTACCCCCAAAATAAGCTATTCATGCCTACAGTGAAATTATTAATATTCCTGCCAAAACATTAAAAAATATTTTCTTCAACTTTAAGATATTATATCTCACTATTATATGACAAATATTGTAGTTTTCTTCCTATGGAAATCAGCACATAACTCCAGAAAAATGAAGAATAAGTTTTGAGCAGGAGTCCTCATTGAGGCAGAAACATTCAGTGTCACAAATTGCCACTACAAAAAGGCTAAGACAAAAATGTATACTTAGCAAATGATTTGAGGCAACCAGAAGAGAAAAAGAAAAAAATGGGCAATATTACTTTGATTTTACTCATTCTAAATAAAATTACTATACTGTAGATATTAAACCCACAGATGTATATAACCTGTTCCAAGGAAAATTTACAACATCTATTGAGAAAATTTTCAAATGCATTTTTCATTGCCACTGAATATGTTTTTAGTAGAAATATATATAGAAATATTTAGTAGAAATATAAATATTTATATATATACTTTTTCTGTATGTTTTATTCACTGTTGTGTTTACCCAAGGCCTATAAATATCCTGGCATAGAGTAGGCATTCAATAAATATTTGTTGAATTTTTCTAGGTCAGGTCCTTTTCTCTCTCTCTCTAAATGTACAAACATTTAATCTTGATTGTTGCTTAAGCCACAAGGCCTACATGAAGAGACTAATGGTGGGGGAGGAGCAAGATGGCGGAAAAGTAAGGAGCTCCGTACTTGCACTCGCGCCCATACCTCACACAGAAAAGATCTGAAGCCATTGGAAACCTTATGAAACCTGAGAGATTGGGAGAAAAAGGACGCAGAATCCACTGAGAAAGCCTTCTAACGTGAGTGCGAACTGGGGAAGATAAAATCGGGAGGGGATCAGAGACTCCAGGGTCGGAGGTGATCCCCCTCTGTGGGGAGTGAGAGGGGAAAAAGAGACAGTCCGAAACAGAAAAACCTCTGCTTGGGGCATAGAAACACCCTGCACGCCAAATACATGTACGTCAGGTCCCCTCGCGCCAACTGGTCCCGGAGGGGCTGAGAGCACAGACTGCTTCTTTGTGCGGGCTCCTGGCGGCTGGACTTCTAGAGTAGTGGTGCGCCTGCCGCCATAGTCCTCCCGGCTGACTTGGATCCCTGAAAGACCCGCGCGCAGACACCGGGCGTCCATGCTCCTGGCTGGCGGAAACTCTAGAGGGAAGGCAGAGAGGTAAAAACTGGGAAATTTGCCTTTGAGTTCATTTTTCCAGTGACTAGACATAGAGGGACCTGGTTTTCCTCACTCCAGCGGGCTCGGTGCACCCGGCAGGCAAGCCCCCACACAGGCCCACCTGCCTGACCCAGAGAAGGAAGCAGCGATTCGGAATACACCCCCAGAGTTTGACAGGGGGCCTGGAATTGCCCCAAAGGGGTTGCCTGGGAAGCTGTGTCTAAGGAAATTTCAGCTGGGCGCACGGACTGGAATTTGGAGACTGGGACTGGCCTGGGTTGAAGAGTGCAACCAACTTTGGCAGTGCCCCTGGTACGGGGAGTTTACACTTCCAAAAAAGCGAGGTGCAACGCTAGGTTCAAGAAGGGACTGAAGCACCGCCACTCTCCACCTCACACCGCCAAGGGAGAAATCCCTCCTAACACATTGGATCACACCACGCAAATCCCTGCTTGAGAGCTGTCCTCCTCCCTTTTTTTTTTCCTTATCTCTTTTCTTTCTTTTTTTCCCCAGAACACTAACCTCATTAACTCTGGTCACTGGCTTGCTTAAACAATCACAACGAGTACATTCTGTAGATGTAAACTCTATACCTACTGACATTTTCATCTCTTTCTTTCAGGAGTACTTAGACTATGTAGTCTCTCTGGATAATACCAGCGTCCTTCTCTCACCTATCCAACCATATTCTACCCTTTAGCTCTTTGAAAAAAGCTCCTCATCCCTTCTGCCTGTTAATTCTATTTCCAATTTTGCCTCATCCCCGCCCAGTCTTCTCTCTCCTTCTCTATGCTCTTCAACCAGCACTGCATATACACGGCTATTTAACTGTAGTTGGGAAATCTGGTTATATGCTATAAACCGTTCTTTGTCCAACGGCTTAATTCATTTTTCCTTTTCTTTTCTCCTTTTTGACTCTTTTATGTATTTTAAACTCTCTATTATTGCTCTCCCTCCTCCGTCTTTTCTCTCAACTTTTTCGTTTTCCCTCTCAGTTTGCATGTTAGTTGAATTAGTCTCTGCGTTTGTGTGTTCCTGCTCCCTGTGTATTTGTCTGTTTTCTTTTCCAGGGCTACCTCAAGAAAGAAGCCAGAGTACACAAGGTGGAGAGTCCCAAATATCACTACGAATAGGAAAGTAAAATAGCCAAGGTCCCAACAAGAGAGACCAAGAGATACCATTCAAAAAACGTTCTCTGAAAGGATAGGCCCTGGAAAGTCAAAGAGTCTTCTTGGATACAGCAGCGCTCATAGGTGCGGAGAGCAGAACAGGTCTTTAAACTAACAAGAGCCAGAAAGGTAACTAAAATGACGAAATGAAAGAGCTCTGCTCCAAAGAAACTCCAAGAAGAAATGACAGCAAATGAACTGCTCAAAACAGATATAAGCAGCATAAATGAAAAAGATTTTAGAATAATAATCATAAAATTAATAGTTGGACTTGACAAAAACTTAGGGGACATCAAAGAAACTATGGCTACAGACAGAATGGAAAATAAAAATATGCATGAAGAATTAAAAACTGCGATAAATGAGATACATAATAAATTAGAGGCCTCCAATGAACGCATTGAAGAGGCAGAAAGGAGAATAAGTGATTTAGAAGGCACCATTATAGAAAAAAAAGAAGCTGACAAAAAAAGAGACAGACTGATCCAGGAAAAGGAAAGAAGAGTTCGAGAGCTCAGTGATAAGGTCAAACGCAAAAATATCCATATCATAAGAATCCCAGAAGAGGAAGAGAGAGGGAAAGGTGCTGAAGGAGTCCTGGAACAAATTGTAGCAGAGAACTTCCCCGACCTGGGGAAGGAAGTAAATGTGGAAATACAAGAGGCTCAGACATAACTTGAATCCATCTTCTGCACAGCATATATAGTGAAACAGTTAAAATATAAGAACAAGGGGAGAATTTTGAAAGCAACTAGGGAGAAAAGGGCCCTAACATACAATGGGAAACCTATCAGAGTGGTGACAGACCTATCTAGTGAACCTTGGCAGGCCAGAAAGGACTGGCAGGAGATCTTCAATGTGATGAACAGAAAAAATATGCAGCCAAGAATCCTCTATCCAGCAAGCAAGTCATTCAAAACAGAAGGAGAGATAAAAACCTTTCCAAATAAACAGAAAATGAAAGAATTTGTCATCACTAAGCCAGCCTTATAAGATATCTTGAGGGGGATGCTCTGAAGGAAAGGTTACAAGGAACAAAGATACCAGAGACAACACCACAATCATGAACCCTATAAAAAATACAAAGAATCTAAACCCACATATTTCAATAATAACACAGAATGTAAATGGGCTGAATGCTCCAATTAAAAGACATAGGGTAGCAGAATGGATAAAAAAAAATCCATCTATATGCTGTCTACAAGAAACTCATTTTAGACTGGAAGATACTTTCAGATTAAAAGTAAGGGGATGGAGAAATATATATCATGCTCCTGGAAATCAAAAGAAAGCCAGAGTAGCTATACTTATATCAGACAAACTGGACTTTAAATTAAAGACAATAACAAGAGATGAAGAAGGGCACTATATAATAATTACGGGGTCTATCCATCATGAAGAACTAACTATCATAAATGTTTACGCACCAAATATGGGAGTACATAAATATCTAAAACAATCACAAATAGAAACAAGCTTATAGATAAGAATGTGCTAATAGCAGGGGACTTTAATACTCCGCTCACAGCAATGGATAGGTCAACCAGACAGAAAATCACTAAAGAAATAATGGACTTGAAAGACACATTGGACCAGATGGACCTGACGGATATATTTAGAACTTTACATCCTGAGGCCAGGAAATTCACTTTCTTCTCAAGTGCGTATGGCACATTCTCCAAGATAGATCACATACTGGGACATAAAGCAGCCCTCAATAAATATAAAAGAATTGAGATCCTACCATGCCTACACTGTCAGATCACAATGATTTGAAACTTGAAATCAATTACAGGAAGAAGTCTGGGAAACCTCCAAAAATATGGAGGTTAAAGAACACCCTACTAAAGAATGAATGGGCCAATCAGGCAATTAGGGATGAAATTAAAAAATGTATGTAAACAAATGAAACTGAAAACACAGCAATCCAAAATCTATGGGATGCGGCAAGGGCAGTTTTAAGACGTAAGTACATTGCTCTCCAGGCCTATGTCAAGAGATTAGAAAAAGCGCAAGTCCAAAATCTAACAGCTCACCTAACGGAACTAGAGGCAGAGCAACAAGAATGCCCTAAACCCAGTAGAGGAAGAGAAATAGTAAAAATTAGAGCAGAAATAAACAACATAGAGACCAAAAACAACTGAACACATCAAGGAAACCAAGAGTTGGTTTTTGAAAAAATAACCAAAATTGACAAACCTCTAGCCAGTCTCATCAAAAAGAAAAGAGAGAGCACCCAAATAGACAAAATTATGACTGAAAATGGACTTATTACAAGCAACCCCTTAGAAATACATGCAATTATCAGGGAATACTATAAAAAATAATATGCCAAAAAATTGGACGACTTAGAAGAAATGGATAAATTCCTAAACACACACTCACTACCAAAATTCCCACAGGAAGAAATAGAAAACCTGAACAGACCCATAACGAGTGAAGAAATCGAATCAGTGATCAAGAATCTCCCAACAAAATAGAGCCCTGGACCTGATGGCTTCTCTGGGGAATTCTACCAGACATTTAAAACAGAATTAATCCCAATTCTTCTCAAGCTATTCCAAAACATAGAAATCTAAGGAAAACTCCCGGACTCATTTTATGAAGCCAGCATCACTCTGATTCCCAAGCCAGACAGAGATCCAGAAAAAAAAGAGAACTACAAGCCAATATCCCTGATGAATACAGATGCAAAAATCCTCAACAAGATCCTTGTAAATCGAATCCAGCAGCACATAAGAAGAATCATCCACCAAGATCAAGTGGGATTCATTCCTGGGTTACAGGGCTGGTTCAACATTCGCAAATCAATCAATGTGATCCATTACATCAATAAAAGAAAAGATAAAAACCATATGATCCTGTCAATAGATGTAGTAAAAGCATTTGACAAAATACAGCATCACTTCTTAATAAAGACTCTAGAGAAAGTTAGGATAGAAGGAACCTACTTAAACATCATAATAACCATCTATGAGACTCCTTCAGTGAACAACATCCTCAACGGGGAAAAACTGAGAGCTTTCCCCCTGAGATCAGGAACACGACAGGGATGTCCACTCTCACCAATGTTGTTTAACATCATGCTGGAAGTCCTAGCATCAGCCATCAGACAACAAAAGGAAATCAAAGGCATCAGAATTGGCAAAGAGGAAGTCAAACTTTCACTCTTTGCAGATGACATGATACTCTACATAGAAAACCCGACAAACTCTACAGAAGCCTACTGGAACTGATCAAAGAATTCAGCCAAGTTGCAGGATATAAAATCAACGTACAGAAATCGGTTGCATTTTTATACACCAACAATGAAGCAAGAGAAAGAGAAATCAAGAAACTGATCCCATTCACAATTGCACAAAAAACCATAAAATACCTCAGAATAAACCTAACCAAGGATACAAGAGATCTGTATGATGAAAACTATAGAAAACTTATGAAGGAAATTGAAGAAGACACAAAGAAATGGAAAAACATTCCATGCTCATGGATAGGAAGACTAAATATAGTTAAAATGTCATTACTACCCAAAGCTATCTACACATTCAATGCAATTCCAATCAAAATTGCACCAGCATACTTCTCAAAGCTAGAGCAAGCTATCCTAAAATTTGTATGGAACCACAAAAGACCCCGAATAGCCAAAGTAACACTGAAAAATAAAACCAAAACGGGAGGTATCACCATCCCAGACTTTAGCCTCTCCTACAAAGCTGTCATCATCAAGACAGTATGGTATTGGCACAAAAACAGATACATAGACCAATGAAATAGAATTGAGAACTCAGAAGTGGACCCAAAAGTATATAGCCAACTAATCTTTGACAAAGCAGGAAAGAATATCCAATGGAAAAAAGACAGCCTCTTTAACAGATGGTGTTGGGAGAACTGGACAGCAACATGCAGAAGAATGAAACTAGATCAGTTTCTCACACCATACACAAAAATAACTCAAAATGAATAAAGAACCTGAACGTGAAACAGGAAACTATCAAAACCCTAGAGAAGAAAGCAGGAAACAACCTCCTTGACCTCCACCGCAGCAACTTCTAACTTGACACATCCCCAAAAGCAAGGGAATCAAGAGCAAAATTAAACGATTGGGACCTCATCAAGTTTAAAAGCTTCCTCACAGCAAAGGAAACAACCCACAAAATTAATAAGCAACCAACGTAATGGGAAAAGATAGTTGCAAATGACATACCAGATAAAGGGTTAATATCCAAAATCTATAAGGAACTCACCAAACTCCACACCCGAAAAACAAACAACACAGTGAAGAAATGGGCAGAAGATATGAACAGACACTTCTCCAAAGAGGACATCCAGATGGCCAACAGACACATGAAAGGATGCTCAGCATCCCTCCTCATCAGGGAAATACAAATCAAAACCACACTGAGAGACCACCTCACGCCAGTCAGAGTGGCTAAAATGAGCCAATCAGAGAACTCTAGATGCTGGCGAGGATGTGGAGAAACGGGCACCCTCCTACACTGTGGGTGGGAATGTAAACTGGTACAGCCCCTCTGGAACAGTGTGGAGGTTCCTCAGGAAACTAACAATAGAACTCCCCTATGACCCAGCAATAGCACTGCTAGGAATTTACCCAAGGGATACAGAAATGCTGATGCATAGGAGCACATGGACTCCCATGTTCTTAGCAGCACTCTCAACAGTAGCCAAAACATGGAAAGAGATTAAGTGTCCATCAATGGAAGAATGGATCAAGAAGATGTGGTTTCTATACCATGGAATACTACATGGCAATGAGAAAAAATGAAATCTAGTCTTGTGTAGCAACATGGATGGACCTTGAGTGTTTTATGCTGAGCGAAATAAGTCAGGCAGAGAAGGACAAATACCATATGTTTGCACGTATAGGAGGATTAGGAGGAACTTAACGGAGGACCATGGGCGAGAAGAAGGGGGGAAATGGTGGGGGAAAGGGGGAGAGGCAAACCATGAGAGAGTCTTGAATGCTGAAAAACAAACCGAGGACTGAGGGTTGTGGGGGAGAGGGGAGACATGGGCATGGAGGGGGCACTTGTGGGGATGAGCACTGGGTGTTATATGGAAAGCAATTTGACAATAAACTATTTTAAAAAAAAGAAAAGAACAGGAAAAATAAATAAATAAATACAGAGACTACTGGTAATTTGAGGACATACTTTCAAAGTCATTGCACAAGCAATGGTTAAATTAAATGCAGTTTGGAGGGGAGCTATTTCTCTTCTTCCTGTGAAGAAATTAGGGATTAAAACAGGTGAGACCTTACAGAGTCTCAGTGATAGTGAGAATAAACACACACAGTAAGAACAGAGAAAGAAAGTATGAAATAGAATTAGAAGATCAAGAGCTACTTTTATCACTAACACCCAGGAAAAAAAGTCAATAAACAGATCAAAATAGGCTAAATACTATTCTCCAAGAACAGAAAACTGAAAACAGAAAAATTATATGAGACTTCTGCCAACTGCTACTCCTTACCTACTTGGTTAAAACAAATTAGAAGCAAAGCATTTGAATTAAGAGCATTGGCTTTGGGGTGAATTAAGCCAGGATATTCATTCCAATTCTGTACCTTAACAGATGTGAGAGTTTTAGGGTCCCTGCGACATTAGAAACAATATCAATAAGTAGCAGTTATCAATAAGTATTGGCTTCTCAGTTTAAGTTATAATTAGTATTTAGATTGTTGAAAACCATGCTGTATTTATTCCTCATAAGTTAATTTTTCTGCCTGGATACCCACAACATAAGTCTTGAACATGCCAATAAAATCTTGTTAGAATATTTTTAAGGGGAGCCTGGGTGGCTCAGTCAGTTAACCATCTGACTTTGGCTCAAGTCATGATCTCACAGTTCATGGGTTTGTCCCCTAATCAGGCACTGTGCTGACAGCTCAGAGCCTGGAGCCTGCTTCAGATTCTGTGTTTCCCTCTCTTTGCCCTTTCTCTGCTTGTGTGCTCTCTCTCTCTCTCTCTAATTAAATATATAAACATTTTTAAAAGAATATTTTTAAGGAAAACTTTCATTACATTAATAATTTTCCTCAAGTCAGTACAAACAAAAATCACTGAAAAGTCCAATAAATTTTTCAAAAAATAAACATGAAATGAGTGGCCATTATGTGCCAAATGTTTTGCAAGCACTGAGGAGACCACAGTGAGTAAGGCTTAATCCTTGCCCTTGAGGAACTAATACTTCAGTGGGAGACTGTTAAAAACATTCATGAAAGGGAAATGAGGAGGTCCATTGTTTTAAACTTAATGTGCCATTTGGCAGGGAAAAAATACGGGATTAGTAATGTGTCTAACTAACCTTGGTCCCATGCATATAGTATGACTAACCATAACTGAAAATGTCAAGTAGATCACCACTAAAGAGCAGTTATTCTAAATTCACTGCAAACAATCATATTTAAAAAACAAATCAGATTCCATATATTCAAATAATGAAATAAGTCATTCTTTAAAAATTAAAAGTAAGAGCTATATTTATACAATTTACAAAACACTTTATTTAATCTTATTTGATTTTCATAAATCCACGAGTTAAGCACAATTCTTTGGAACATTATATAGGTAAGGAAACTAAGGTTTCAAAAATTGAAGTGAGGAAATTTAATCAATATGACATACTGGGAAATAAGGACAGATGCTTCCAAGGACTGGAAAAAGAAATGCCCAAAAGATGGAAGGAAGTGAGGGAGGGAAGAAGGGAGGAAAGGAAGGAAGGACGGAAGGAAGGAAGGGAAAGAAAGAAAGATAAAGGAAGGCAAGCAATAGCTCAAAGGTACACAGGAGGTCTACTGAAAACGGAGCAGAGCTTTAGGAATATTTCTAGTACAGAATTGGCTGAGATCATAGCGCAATCAAAATGATCATAGGTTTGAAGCCAACAGAAGAAGCAGCCAGGAGTTTTTACTCCACTGTAATCAATGCCCCATCATGATCTTGGACCGGACAAACAAACAAAAAAGTTGCCTATACTTCCTGTCCTCATTTCCTCTACTCTATGGTCTTAAACCACTAATAAGCTTCTAGCCTCCCAGCAAGTCCACCAACACTGCTTTCATCGAGATGACTAGTGAACTCCAAATTGCTAAATCCAATACTTAATTCCCAGTCCTCATCTTACTTGACCTATGCTATAATCCGAAGGTTTCTATTTCCACAAATTAATATATTGAAATCATAATGCTCAGTATGATGATATTAGAAGGTGAGGCCTTTGGAAGGTGATTACATCATAAGGGTGAACCCCACACAAATGAGACTAGTGTTTTTGCAAAAAAGGTTCCATGGTTCTTCCTCTTCCCTTCCACAATGTGAAGACACAGCAAGAAATTGGCAGTCTGCAACCTGGAAGAAGGCCCTCACCCAATGATGCCGGCATCCTGATCTAGATCTTCCAACCTCCAGAACTGCGAGAAATAAATTTCTGTTGTTTAAAGGACCCCAAGTCTGTTTTTTTTTTTTTTATAGCAGCCCAAACAGACTAACACAATCTATTAGGAAGATTGAACACAACAACTGACATCTCTTCCTACCTAAGAGACAGTTCAAATCCAACATATTCAAACCTGAATTCCTGACCCTCTCTCCAAATCTGTTCTAACTGCAGCCTACCTCAACTGAATGAGTGACAATTTCACCTTTCCATTTGTTCAGGCCAAAATCCTTGAAGTTATCATTAAATTTTTTTTCATTGAAATACATGTATATATCAGACATCTAAATGTTTAAGAATGTTCACAAATTGAGCGAATGCATGTAACCAGCCTGAGATCAAGGAACAGAACCAGAAGCCTTCCTTAGACTGTCCCTTCTAGTCACTAGCTCTCCCTCAATAAAACTAATGTGTTTCTCAGGATGTAATGCAGGAAAACAACAAGAAAGAAAAGTTAGGAGACACAGAATATATATCCAGAAGCTTCAGAGCAATCAGTGTCAGGTGAAAAAGAAGAGATTTAAATATGGATATGAAGGAATAGAGAAAAAAATTAAAGAAGAAACTATCCCAGAACTAAAGAAAGATATGAGTATTCAGACTGAAATGGTGCATCAGATGACAAGCAGGACATATGAATAAATTCCCTTACGTACACACTGGTACAATTTCAATACAATAAAGATTTTAAAAAAAAGCCTTAGCTTATAGAGAATAAAACATTGCCCTAAAGGAACAATAATCAGCGAATGAATGACATCTGAATGTCACAGGCAGCACTGTGAAGGAAGATGTGAGAATATTAAAAATAAGAAAATAAAAATGTATTTAAATCTCTAGTTCATTGTTACATTTATGCATATTATTGAAAAATATATTAAAATGTCTGCATTCAAAAACAAAAATTGTCCACTATTCCATGACCTAACCAAGTCAATGTTTTCATTTAGCCAGATTTTCTTCTAGTCTTTCTTGGTATGCATATTCAAATTTCACATGTTTGCAATGGCAATAAGGGTAGAAATTATATTATTTAAAAAAATTTTTTGAGTCTTCTTTTTATTTTGAGAGAAAGAGACAGAGAGTGAGCGGAGGAAGGGCAGAGAGAGAGAGGGAGACACAGAATCTGAAGCAGACTCCAGGCTCTGAGTTGTCAGCACCGAGCCCAATGCGAGGCCCAAACCCACAGACTATGAGATCATGACCTGATCAAAGTCGGATGCTTAACCGACTAAGCCACCCAGGCAGATGCTTAACCGACTAAGCCACCCAGGCACCCCTAGAAATTATAGTCTATAGAGTAACTTGTTTAATATATCATGGGAATTGTTCTATTTGGTAGCCTTTATTTCTAATCTTCTCCCATCTCTTCTCCTTCTCTCCCAATTCCTGTCTCCCCTATTCATGATAACATTACCTCTCTTATTTTTGTTGATTTTTTTCAAAATTTCTTAACTCTTCTTGCTTGTTTTGTCTACCTATTAAAAGTTAGAATCAGCTTGTCAACCTTCATTAAAAAAAAAATTCCATTGGGCTTTAATTGGAACTACATAGGACTTACAGATTAAGTTGATGAGAACATGCATCTTTAGAAAATTGAGATGTTCCATCTAGGAACATGGCATCTCTCTCCATTTATTCAAGTTGTCTTTTGTATGGTGAAACTACTGGTGTCACTGTCACAGACTTCTGGGAAGATAATTTGGTCATGTCTATTACAGTAAAAATGCCACATTTTATGACTCATCAAATCTGGAGAAATATCCATACTCAAATATGTTCTACAGTATTCTCTAGAGCAGAAAAAAAGGAAGTAACCTAAAGGTCCATCAATTGGGAAATGGATAAAGAACATATCGTCATCCATATCTTGATTGTAAAATTTGAATAGGATTGTAGGAAGGATTAAATAGATTAATATGTGTAAAGTCCTTAAAGTAGTGCCTGTACAAAGTAATTGCGCTCAATATTAGCTATTATTATTATTAATATTATTAGTCTTAGTTCAATTCAACAAATATTCATTAACTAGCGACCATGTATTAGGCACTCCACTAGCCATTGGTGACAAAGATGACTAAGAATCAGTCCTTGCCATTGAAAAAGCTTATACAATGTGAAACAAATAGCCACATATGCCCACAGTGTCAATAAAACGTGCTAAACACTTTGAAGGAATAATTGTAGGGTACTGTGAGCATATAGAGGAGGCTAACTCGGCACAAGATTAGGGAAAGAGTAGTAGGGGAGTGGGGCACTTTTGAAATGGAAAACTAATAACAACTTTCTCTCCATTCCCTTTCCTCATTAAAGGAGGATTATTTATGCCTCTCCAAACCATTAAAGGTAGATTATTTATGACTCTCCAAACCTAAAAATGATCCATCAAAATTTATGTTAGCACAAGATTTTTTGATTACCACTCAAGGTTGGCAACTGACAGTAATGATTATCAGATATAACAAGGTCATTTCACAGGGCAAGTTGGGAAGCAACTATAAATCGTGTTGTAAACCCCGTGGGCATCTACTTTATTCCGCAGGTTGCCACTCTTTCATAATGTAGTTTCCACATTCAGAGAGGATTTTATGGTACATTTCCAAAGATTGTGTTTCACAACAAATATCCAAATCCCCTGCCAAAGACTTAAGATTGTATAAACTCAAAATAAACATGAACCAGCACCACATCTCTATTTAAAAAAAAAAAAAAGACATGACAATGACTTGTATTGGCTAGAGTATATTATCTAGGAACTATTAGGTAACGTTCCACCTATAGGTCACAATCTTACAAGATTCAGACAAAATATTCAAGAGAGGGATAGAAAATCTGATGTCAATTAAAAGACTAACATAGAAATCTGCAATGACTTTAAGGGAAAAGGAATACTTTCCAATTAGTTTAGTAAGAACTGCACACTCCGGGACAAGCAAAAGTAAGAGATTTTCTGCCCCAAAAGAGTAAGGGTCATTGTCTAGTCATAAATACAAATCACACACACAGAAAATAGAATGGTATCAAGTCTTTTACAATATGAACTTTAAGTATAGGCTTGAAAGGAGGTAAACCTAACCAAGAGATAAAAGTTCTGTACTCTGAAGACTATAAAACACTGATGAAAGAAACTGAAAATGACACAAAGAAATGGAAAAACATTCCATGCTCATGGATTGGAAGAACAAATATTGTTAAAAAGTCTATAATACGCAAAGCAGTCTACACATTTAATGCCAATCCCTGCCTTATATTATCATTTAATTTTGTCATATTAGATTGCAATGTCTTCACCAAAGGCAAACCTGGTGCTAATCTTTTTTTTTTGTTTTGTTTTTTGTTTGTTTTTTTTTCTTTGTTTTTGATTTTCTTTCCATTTCAAGCAATGACTTCAAATTCCAATAACCACGTTTGTAATGAATTAAGAAATGATGAATAATAAACTAGAAGGATGGGAAAGAGTATTCCAGTTAGTGGGGACAGGAAAAGCAAAGACATAGATAGGAATGTAAGTGAAAATAATTCAACCAAAGCCAAAGGCTGAGAAAAATTTCAGTGTTTCCATCAATGATATAAAGTGCTGTTGTTGTATTATAGGGATCCCAGAAAGAGAAGAGAGAGAAAAGAGAGCAGAAAATTTATTTGAAGAAATAATAGCTGAAAGCTTCCCTAATCTAGGGAAAGAAATAGAAATTCAGACTCAGGAAGCACAGAGATCCCCAACAAAATCAACCCAAGGAGGTCCATACCAAGACACAGTAATTAAAATAGCAAACCAGTGATAAAGAGAATTGTAAAAGCACATGAGAAAAGAATGCAGTTACATACAAGAGAAACACCATAAGGTGATCAGTTGATTTTTCAGCAGAAACTTTACAGGCCAGAAGGGAGCAGCATGATACATTCAAAGTGCTAAAAAGGGGAGCTAGCAAGATGGCAGAGAAGTAGGGAGCTCCGTATATTTTGCTTCCACCTATCTCTCAAACAGAGAAGGCCTGAAGCCATAGGACACTGAGCCACAGGAGTTTAGGAAGAGAAAGAGACAGAATACACTGGGAAGGAAACCTCATAAGGGTGTGAGTGCGAACTGGGGAAGATAAAATCTGCCTTGACCTGGAGATATGGAGGGAGGGGAGGAAATCCAGCTGGCGTGCAGCTGCAGTGAGTGATGAGCCACGGAGAGCCTTGGTGAGCTGTGGCAAAACCAGAGGAAAGGAAAGAGAAGCTGAGATTGCTCATAGAACTGTCCCTGGAGAAGAGAAAAACCTCAGCTTGGAAAGAGTGTTTTTTAGTTCTGGCTGTGGTACAGACTTTGAACTAGGTGCCCCTGGTCCCAGAAGACTCCAGGAAAAACTGCTCTGCAGCACTCCCGGCACCATCCCCAGCGGCGGTGCGGACACAGTGGGCCTGAGGCTGCTGTATTCCCCACACATGCACGTGGAGGCCTCAGATCCCAGGTTGTATCGCTGCTTGACCATAGCGGATCTGAGGCTGTGACATTTCCCCCACCCCCACTGAATCCCCCAAAACAGGGAAGCAGCGACCTGCAGGACTGTTTCGGGTGGTATAAACAAAGCCCGTGGACTGGGACCTGGAGACAAGGCGGACGTGGGGCATAGAACTCAGCCAACATTGGCTATGCCCACAGCATAGGGAGATCGGACCCAAAGGAATGACTTGCAATGCTTCGTTGAGATGGGACTGGGGCGACGCCATTTAGCTCCCACAACCACCAAGGCGGGACCTCAGGGAGCAGCCAGTGGGACACAGTGGAGGTGAGACCTGCCTACACCAAACCTCACCCATCCCTGCCAGAGAGCTGTTTTCTTGTTGTTGTTGTCGTTTTTACCTGAGCCTCGGGCAAGACCAACATGGATGCACTGCCATGATTAATCCTAGATAATCCTTTCTATTCAGATACAGTCTCCCTTTTCTCATTCATAACCCTCCACTCTGTTGGTCTGGGCACTCTGGTCACTGGTTGGCTTAAAGAGTCACATTTAATCCATTCTCTAGATTTAAACTCTATACCTCCACTGCTACTTTTTCTCTCTCTCTGGAGTAATCAGACTATATAGTTTCTCTGAGTGCCTCTTCGTCTCTCTGACTGGTCATTTATTTCCCAATTTTGCTTCCTCCCCTCCCTGTCATTTCTCTCTTTGTATATGCTCTTCCATCACCCCTGCATACACCTGGCTCTTTATTTCTAGCTGGGAATTCTGGTTTTATGTCTTTAGACTGTGCTTTTTCTTTTTTTTATCTTTTCTTCATTTTTCGATTTTCATGACTTTAAATTTTTATTATTTGTCTTCCCTCCTTCCTCTTTTTTTACTTTTTGATTGTTTTGTATTTTGTCCCCTTCTTTTTTTTCTTTTTCTTTTTCCCTTTCAGTTTGCATGTTTATTGGGTTTGTCTGTGCATTTGTTTACCTTTGTTCCCTGTGTGGTTGTCTGTTTTCTTTTTCCAGGGGTACCTCAGAAACTAGCCAAAGTATATATGGTGGAGAGACCCAAATACAGCTACGAGTAGGGAAACACAATAATCAAACTCTCAACAAGAGAAACCAAGAGAAACTATTCAAAGAACACTTCCAGAATGGACAGGCCTTGGACAGTCAAAGAGCCCCCCTTTAATACAGCAGAACTCGCAGAGGCAGAATGTACAACAAGTTTTTAAAATTAACAAGAGATAGAAAGCTAACCAAAATGATGAAAAAAAAGAACTCTCCTCAAAGAAATTCCAGGAAGAAATGACAGCTAGAGAACTGCTCAAAACAGATATAAGCAATATAACTGAACAAGAATTTAGAAAATAGTCATAAAATTAATCACTGGGCTTGAAAATAGCATGGGAGACATGAGAGAAACTATTGCTACAAAGACTATGAAGCTAAAAATAGTTATGATGAATTAAAAAATGCCATAAATGAGATATATAATAAAATAGAGGCATCCAATGCACAGACTGAAGAGGCAGAAAGGAGAATAAGTGATTTAGAAAACACAATTATAGAAAATGAAGAAGCTGAGAAAAAGAAAGGTAGCCTGATCCAGGAACTTGAAAGAAGAGCTCAAGAGGTCAGAGATACTATCAACTGGAACAATATCCGTATCATAGGAATCCCAGAAGAGGAAGAGAAAGGGAAAGGCGCTATAGAAGTCCTTGAACAAATTACAGTAGAGAACTTCCCCAACCTGGGAGGGAAGTAGATGTTGAATTTCAAGAGGCACAGAGAACTACCCTCAGATGTAACTTAAATCGATCTTCTGCACGACATATCATAATGAAACTGGCAAAATGTAAGGACAAAGAGAGAATTTTGAAAGCAGATAGGGAGAAAAGGGCCCTTACATACAAAGGGAAACTTATCTGAGTGGTGACAGACCTAGCTACTGAAACGTGGCAGGCAAGAAAGCAATGGTTGGAGATCTTCAATGTGATGAACAGAAAAAATATGCAGCCAAGAAACCTCTATCCAGCAAGCCTGTTATTCAGAATAGAAGGAGAGATAAAAGTCTTTCCAAATAAAGAAAAATTGAAAGAATTATCACCACTAAACCAGCCCTACAAAGAAGTCCTGAGGGGGACTCTCTGAGGGAAATGTTGCAAGGAATGCAAGATACTAGAGACACCACCACAAGCATGAATCCCACAAAGGGCACAATGACTCTAAACCCATATATTTCAATAATAACACTGAAAGTAAATGGGCTGAATGATACAATCAAAAGACATAGGGTAGCAGAATGGATAAAAAAACAAAATCCATCTATTTGCTGTATACAATAAATGCATTTCAGACTGGAGGACACCTTCAGGTTAAAAGTAAGGGGATGGAGAAATATATATCATGCTACGGGAAGTCAAAAGAAAGCTGGAGTAGCTATACTTACATCAGACAGCCTGGATATAAAGACAGTAACAAGGGATGAAGAAGGGCATTATATAATAATTACAGGGTCTATCCATCAGGAAGAACTAACAGTTATAAATGTCTACATACTGAATATGGGAGCACCTAAATATATAAAACAATTAATCACAAATAGAAACCCTCTTATAGATAAGAGTGTTCTAATAGCAGGGGACATTAATACTCCACTTACAGCAATGGATAGATCAATTAGATAGAAAATCAGTATATAACTCTGCATCCTGAGGCCAGGGAATTCACTTTCTTCTCAAGTGCGCATGGCACATTCTCCAAGATAGATCACATACTGGGACACAAAGTAGCCCTCAATATAATGAAAGAATTGAGATCATATCATCCACACTTTCAGATCACAATGCTATGAAACTTGAAATCAATCACAGAAAGAAGCCTGGAAAACCTCCAAAAACATGGAGATTAAAGAACACCCTACTAGAGAACAAATGGGCCAATCAGGCAATTAGAGAAGAAATTTAAAAATATGAGGAAACAAATGAAAACGAAAATACAACAATCCAAACACTATGGGATGCAGCAAAGACAGTACTAAGAGGAAAGTACATTGCACTCCAGGACTATTTCAAGTAATTAGAAAAAACGCAAGTGCAAAATCTAACAGCGCACCTAAAGCAACTGCAGGGAGAGCAACAAGAGCACCCCAAACCCAGTAGGAGAAGAGAAATAATAAAAATTAGGGCAGAAATAAAGAATATAGAAAGCAAAGAAATAGTTGAAGAGATCAATGAAACCTAGAGTTGGTTTTTTGAAAAAAAATAAACAAAATAGACAAACCTCTAGCCAGGCTTCTCAAAAATAAAAAGAGAGAGAGAGAGAGAGAAAGAGCACTCAAATGGACAAAATCATGAATGAAAATGGACTTATTACAACCAGCCCCTCAGAAATACAAGCAATTAACAGGGAATACTGTGAAAAATTATATGCCAACACATTGGACAACTTAGAAGAAAATGGACCAATTCCTAAACATACATTCACTACCGAAATTCACACGGGAAGAGATAGGAAATCTCAACAGACCCATAACGAGTGAAGAAATCGAATCAGTTATCAAAAATCTCTCAACAAATAAGATCCCTGGGCCAGATGCCTTCCCTGGGGAATTCTACCAGACAATTAAAACAGAATTAATACCCATTCTTCTCAAGGTATTCCAAAAACTAGAAATCGAAGGAAAACTTTCAGACTCGTTTTATGAAGCCAGCATCACATTGATTCCCAAGCCAGACAGAGATCGAGCAAAAAAAGAGAACTACAGGCCAATATTCCTGATGAATACGGATGCAAAAATCCTCAACAAGATACTTGCAAATCGAATCCAAAAGCACATAAAAAGAATCATCATCCACCAAGATCCAGTGGAATTCATTCCTGGGTTACAAGGCTGGTTCAATATTCTCAAATCAATCAATGTGATACATCACATCAACAAAAGAAAAGATAAAAACCATATAATCCTGTCGACAGATGAAGAAAAAGCATTTGGCAAAATAAAGCATCCCTTCTTAATAAAGACTCTAGAGAAAGTTGGGATAGAAGGAACCTACTTAAACATCATAAAAGCCATCTATGAGAAGCCCTCAGAGAACATCATCCTCAACGGGGAAAAATTAAGAACTTTCCTCCTGAGATCAGGAACACAACAGGAATGTCCACTCTCACCACTGTTTTTTAACAGTGTTAAAGGATGTTGTTTAACATCGTGCTGGAAGTCCTAACATCATCCATGAGACAACAAAAGGAGTTCAAATGCATCAGAATTGGCAAAGAACTCCAACTCTCACTTTTCACAGGTGACATGATACTCTACATAGAAAACCCGACAGACTCCACCAGAAGCCTACTAGAACTGATCCATGAATTCAGCAAAATTGCAGGATACAAAATCAATGTACAGAAATCGGTTGCATTTTTATACATCAACAATGAAGCAACAGAAAGAGAAATCAAGAAACTGTTCCTATTCACAATTGCAGACAAGAACCATAAAATACCTAGGAATAAACTTAACAAAAGATATAAGAGATTTTTATGATGAAAACTATAGAAAACTTATGAAGGAAATTGAAGAAGTCACAAAGAAATGGAAAAACATTCCATGTTCATGGATAGGAAGAATAAATATAGTTAAAATGTCATTACTACCCAAAGCAATCTACACATTCAATGCAATCCCAATCAAAATTGCACAGCATACTTCTCAAAACTAGAACAAACTATCCTAAAATTCGTATGGAACCACAAAAGACCCCGAATAGCCAAAGTAATATTGAGGAAGAAAACCAAAACGGGAGGCATCACCATCCCAGAATTTAGCCTCTCCTACAAAGCTGTCATCATCTAGACAGTATGGTATTGGCACAAAAACAGACAGATAGACCAATGGAATAGAATAGAGAACTCAGAATTGGAGCCACAAATGTACAGCCAACTAATCTTTGACAAAGCAGGAAAGAGTATCCAATGGAAAAAAGACGGCCTCTGTAACAGATGGTGCTGGGGGAGCTGGACAACAACATGCAGAAGAATGAACCTGGATTATTTTCTCACACCATACACAAAAATAAACTCACAATGGATAAAGGACCTGAATGTGAGACAGGAAACCATCAAAACCCTCAAGGAGAAAGCAGGAAACAACCTCCTTGACCTCCACCGCAGCAATTTTCTACTTGACACATCCCCAAAAGCAAGGGAATCAAGAGCAAAAATGAACTACTGGGACCTCATCAACTTTAAAAGCTTCTGCACGACGAAGGAAACAATCCATAAAACTAATAGTCAACCGACGGAATGGGAAAAGATAGTTGCAAATGACATATCAGATAAAGGGCTAGTATCCAAAATCTATAAGGAACTCACCAAACTCCACACCTGAAAAACAAACAATCCAGTGAAGAAATGGGCAGAAGACATGAACAGACACTTCTCTAAAGAGGACATCCAGATGGCCAACAGACACATGAAGCAATGCTCACCATCCCTCCTCATCAGGGAAATACAAATCAAAACCACACTGAGATACCACCTCACCCCAGCCAGAGTGGCTAAAATGAGCAAATCAGAGAACTCTAGATGCTGGCGAGGATGTCGAGAAACAGGCACCCTCCTACATTCTTGGTGGGAATGTAAACTGGTGCAGCCCCTCTGAAAAACAGTGTGAAGTTTCCTCAAAACAT
Organism: Proteles cristata cristata; assembly: GCA_017311185.1. Lineage (NCBI taxonomy): Eukaryota > Metazoa > Chordata > Mammalia > Carnivora > Hyaenidae > Proteles > Proteles cristata. Next base: position 43,123 of record JAESUZ010000016.1, read on the forward strand.
TAACAATAGAATGGAACTCCCCTATGACCCAGCAATAGTACTGCTAGGAATTTACACAAGGGATCCAGGAGTGCTGATGCTTAGGGGCACATGTACCCCAATGTTCATAGCAACACTCTCAGCAATAGCCAAAACGTGGAAAGAGTGTAAGTGTCCATCAATAGACGAATAGATCAAGAAGATATGGTTTATCTATACGATTGAATACTACATGGCAATGAGAAAGAATGAAATCTGGCCATGTGTAGCAACATGGATGGACCTTGAGGGTGTTATGCTGAGCGAAATAACCCAGGCAGAGAAGGACAGATACCATATGTTTGCACGTATAGGAGGATTAGCAGGATGCTAACAAAGGTGGGGGAGAAGGGGAAAAATAGTGGGGGAGAGGGAGAGAGGCAAACCATGAAAGACTCTTGAATGCTGAGAAGAAACTGAGGGCTGATTAGGGTTGGGGGGGTGGAATGGGGGATGATGGCATGGGGGAGGGCACTTGTGGGGATGAGCACTGGGTGTGTATGGAATCCAACTTGACAATAAACTATTTAAAAAATGCTAAAGGAAAAAAAATTCTGCAGCCATGAATACTCTACGCAGCAAGGCTATAATTCAGAATAGAGAGATAGTACACAAACAAACAAAAGTTTAAAGAAATCATGACCACTAAACCAGGAGCAAAACCAGCCACTTCCCTGTCACATATGGTGTCATTGGCCTGTCAATCCCAAATCCACAGCCCATCCATCCTCCTACCTATATTAGTGTCCACTGCTTGCCACCTATTCATCTCCAAGTCACCAGGCCTTCACCTTAGATCAAAAGGGACTCAAACTGAAACTCTACCCCTCAAATTCCAGCCCCTGCACTAAATTTTTTGCACAAAAGTTGGCATAATTATAAAAGCAGAATGAAGCAAACCCCTCCAGTTAAAAAACAAATAATAATACATTCTTTGGCTTCTTTAATTTCTTTAGGATTACGTGAAATGTGAACTGTATAAGACAGTGTCCCAGCCAGGTCCCCACCATGGGAATGTGGGCAGATGTTCTTGCACTGCAGCTTCTATGCTCCCCTGCATCCTGACCTCCTCTCTGGCCATCGAGCCACCTGTCTGTCTGTCCATCCCTATCAGCAGAGCCTCTACTTGTAGGAGGAGGTCATGAAACTGTTCTCAATACAGAATACAATGAAAGAATTGTGACAGTTCACAGCTTTCTGCCCCTGCAGCCTGCCTGCCAGAAGGAAGGAGATCTTGCCATTGGCTGCTGCAGCCCCTACTTGTTACATCTTACAGTAACTATTGATCAGCTGGTGCCCGATGGGGTCTCAGCCATGCCCCATGCTCTTCTTGGGCCAGGAAAGGTGCTGCAGGAAATCTCTGCCATGGAAAGAGAAGATGTGGCCCAGGCTTCAGCTGGCCCTCAGAGCCTAAGAATAAGGCCTCCCAGTTGGGAAACACCACTTCATCAATGAGCTTAATGACCACATCTATGTGGTAAGCTTCAGTGTGAGGGATCTCCCCAGTCCTTCAGAGCCTCCAGGGCACTCAAGGCTTCCTGGACCTCCTGTCTCTGATAGGAATGGATTTATGGATTCTGGCTGCCTTGGACCTCTATGATTTCCAGGAGACCAGTGGCCTTCTAGACCAAAGGGTGACAAAGGAGGAGTGGGCCTGCCAAGACCACCAGAGGAGTCCCTGTTCGACTTTCTCCAGTTGGGGGCCGAAAGTAAGGGGCAGAAGAGTTACTAAGTGGTTACTAAGAGTTATAAGGGTGAATGGGGTGACCCCAGAGTTGGTATATTCTTTTGTTCGAGTGTGCCTAGTCCCCACAGCCCCCAGTTCTATTACTATAAATATTATTTTATCTTAATTTGATAAACAAGATTAAATGTTTTCATTTTGTTTTCTTTGTTACCTAATATGACAACCAATAACCTCTTTGAAATGGAGTTTTATTTTCATTTCTTAATGTGTTATCTTACATTCCCTGTTTTAGTGGCATTCAAATATTCTTTCATATTTTAAAATAATCTAATTGGATAGGTTTAGTTTATCATGACATTTTATCCAGTTCAAATTTTCTTAAAACTATATGAATTCAATCTGTTTTCATTTATATAAATTGAAACTAATGAAAATATGCATTTTTTATATCATACTATGCAGTGACAAAAAATCCATTTTTATATTTTGGCACTAGTTTCTTATGCCTTCCTTCCCCTCCCTTTTAAAGAACATTAATACAATGTGTATAGTTTATTTTTTCCTTTAGAAGCAAGTTAGCTCTTGAGAATTTTTAACCTCATTCCTAGAGTGTCTGAGGAATTTAAATCATAATGCCAAGGTTTAAAATGTTTTGTGAAATTAGAAAAGTCACATTCCATACTCTTCTGTGTTTTTCCTCCATGCCTACTTCATAAAGTTTTTAAGAGGCTCAAATGATATACATAAGGGCTTTGGACATATGTGGGTAGAATGCTATGGACTAATGTTCCTGTTGTCATGACTATTGTTGATATTATTAATCAGTTATTAAGATGTCTAATATGGGAAAGGAAAGGAAATTTGCTAGAAAATAATTCTAACTAGTTTTATCCATTTGTCATAGTGGAATATTTTAACATATGCTTACATCTAACAATTCTAAGCTTCATATACAACACTGTAGTAGTTATGAGATCTTCAGAGCATGAAGTATACTAAAGAGGGAAAGTCCCTAGAACAGACAGGCTTAAAGGAGAACCTAGTCAGGACTTCAGCATCAAGAGCCAATAGAGAATGAGAGGAATCTAGTAAGGACAGAATGGGTAAAGAACTCAGCTATGGAGTTGATGCCTCCAGAAGAGCCAGGCAATCAACTGCAGTACTTACAGGCAGACAACTCTGAGGAGGTCCAAGTAACAAATGGATCACAGCAACAAGAATTTAAGTCACAGTGGTATTTCAAGTTGGGTATATGGTCCTGTTATGGTTCTGGGCAATCAGTTTATAGATAACAGACACCTCCAAAAGTCTTCCTTTTGCCCATGCTTTAGTATTAAGAGATCAACTCTTCCAGGAAGTCTTTTCTAATCATCTCCCAGGCTGTGTGTAAGCCATTCTTCTGTGCTCCTTTACTTTGTGCTGATTTACAACACACACTATAATTATTCAGCCATTCGTTCAACAGATATTTATTAAGCACCCACTGTATGCCAAACATTGTATTAAGATTGGGGATACAATAGTGAACAATATAAAGTCTCTGCCCTCATGATGCTTATATTCTAATGAGGGGAAAGGACACATACAATAAAAATAAACTTGTAAATATAGAGTGTGCCATGGTGATAAGTACTATTAGAGAGAAGAATGCAGGATGATGGGAATAGAGTGTGGGGAAATTGCTATTTTGTATGTATTATACTTTTCTATGTAATCTTTTAAAAGTTAGCTTTATTTTTTAAATAAATATTCATTTGCAATATTATTTTTATGTTTGCATATATATTCCCTTATATGGATGTATGTAATATACCTATATAACTATTCCTTCATTGTTGGACATTTAGCATTCTCTTCTTTCATGAACAATATCAAGAAGAACATATTTAAAGTTATCCTTTACAGGTACATCCTTGATTATTTCCATAAGATAAGTTCCTAGAAAAGAAAGGGTTGTAACTCAGCCACTGTTATGATGAGAAAGTCTCTGTCATCTCCAATCCTTTGGACACGGGCATTGGTATCAATAGCCACTTTCTGTAGGAGTCAATTCCAAAGCTTGGTTACTCCCCCTGATTCTAGACCCGCACATTCACCTTTCTCTTTCTTCTCTCAATGATTCGCAAAAAAAAAAAAAAAAAAAATCAACAAACTTAGTGGTGAAAGCCATGGAAGTTACGATACTACCAGATGAAACTCCCAAAAACTTAAGGAGCCTTTATCTAAATCTAAAGGTATTGGGTATTGGTGTTTTAAATCCCAAAATTTCTACTATAGATATGGACAGTGTCAACCTTAAAGCTGAATATAAAACTCTCCAGCTTTACTTCAGCTGCATCTTTAGCTCCATGCAGAGCAAACTCAAGTTTTGAATCTATTCTTGACCTTCACCTCCCAGAATGTGTGATTTCCCTCTCACCTCATTTCTGCCAGACCTCAACCTTTTCCAACTCTAGTCTCCTGACTAAATTCCTCACCCTGGTCCCTAAAGTATACCTTGACCATATTTTCTTCTTATCCACCATTATCATGTGAATAACCTAAATACTGTTTCTGTCATGGTGAATATGGACCTGGTCATGGTGTTGGAATCCAGAATAAGATAACACATTATTATTATTTTTTTCTTTATTCACTACCACCTCCTTGTTATTGGTCAATATTGTGCAGAAGACCTTTATGAGATTTAGAATATCTCAGCAAACTGTGTATTTGCCCCCAAAGCCCAAAGAAATGGTGGGGAAATGGTGTAAGGATTAAATAGTATAATAATTAATGAGTTTAACTACTCATCAGTTTTTAAGAACAAAAAATTTGATGATTAAGGAGGTCAAGTTAATGCTTAAAATAGTTTTAGGGCAGAGTTTGTGTTTTTCATTTGTCCCTAACTTTACTTTCTCTTATAAACACATGATTACAAATTATCTCTAAATAAAGTATTATATTTTCTTTTTCTCATTTAAATTAATGAATGCACAAAGCTACTCATCTTCAACTGATTTTCTCCAGGTGACAATGGGCAAACTGAAAGCCACAGAGACACCCACAGACATGTTGTTCCAACTGCTTGTGTATCTTCTTCTTTCATTACTGCTTTCATCAGGGCATGTTCTCAAATAGACCATGCTATACACACAAGTTCACATTTTCACTTTCAACCTCCCAGATTGAGAACAAAAGTTACCTGCCCATGAGTTATCTTGTGAGCATATTTTATAGTTTTCCTACTATTTTAAAATCAAAAACAAAGGAAATAAACAGCTTCAGTAGGGATGTGAGACTTACCTGACCTGTAAAACAATATACTACACAGCATGAGCAAAGCCAATAGGTATAACAGATCTTCCTAGAGGTGATAAGTGGAGTTCTCCTACCTACAAATCACAGATCAAACTATCCAATCTCCTCTATTTCTTGAATGATGGATTTTGCAGAGTGTTGTTCATCATATAATCTGTCTATATACTACTATTTTTTTTTTACTTTCACCTGAAAATGGAGCCAGCAAGACCATCTAAATTTGATATTGAGATAAGTGAACATAGAAAACATGATGAGAGACTTAGGTTGTTGCATTTATTTTACTTGAGAAACATTTTAAAGTCTGCCTTTAAGTGACAGTCATATATTCATGCTAAATTTGATCAAATGTGACAGGTTTTTGTCCAAGGCAATACAGATAAAACTGGAGATGACCAAGTATTAGGAGACAAGTCTGATACAAAGGGAAATAGCAAAGATCCAAATATCAAGCCACAGAAGTTAATGCAGATAGTTGGACAGGTAGTGTCAGTAAAAGCCAGTGGGCACTAATAAAATCCCTGAGAGTATGGGAAGTATGACATTAGAAATATATGGGGAGGCACCTGGGTGGTCAGTCAGTTAAGCCTCTGGCTGTAGCTCAGGCCATGATCTCATGATTCATGAGTTTGAGCCCTGTCTGTGCTGACAGCTCAGAGTCTAGAGTCTGCTTCAAATCTGTCTCCGTCTCTCTCTGTCTCTCCCCCAGTCACTGTCTGTCTCTCTCTCAAAAATAAACATTAAAAAATTTTTAAAAATATATATTAGTTAGGAATTATATTCTGTTATTAGTACTAGAAACCTAAAAAAAGTTTATTGGCTTCGATGAGTTTTTTCCCTTTTGTGTAAATAAAAGTCTATAAAATTTTATACCAGCGGTTGTACAGCAGTTTTCAATGTCGTCAAAGAACTAGTCTCCCTTATTGTTTTCATTGGTCATCACTAGATCATGTGACTCTCCCCTCATGGTTACAAAATGATTGCTGAATCTTCAGCCATTACATCTGTTTTCATATATAGAAAAAGTAGACAAAGTGAGGATGGACACAGAACTCTTAAAAAGAGACTTCCAAGAAGTCTTCACTAGTTCTGCTTATAGGTCAGCTTATAGCAATCCAACTATAAAAGAGATCAGGATATATGATTTTTTAATATTTATTTTCTTTCTTTTTTAAAAATGTTTTATTTATTTCTGAGAGAGAGAGAGAGAGAGAGAGCAGGAAGGGTCAGAAAGAGAGGAAGATACAGAATCTGAAGCAGTCTCCAGGCTCTGAGCTGGCTGTCAGCACAGAGCCTGACACGGGGCTCGAACCCACAAACTGTGAGATCATGACCTGAGCTGAAGTCGGACACTTCAACGACTGAGTTACCCAGGCACCCCTATATTTATTTTCGAGTTAGTTAACATACAGTGTAGTCTTGGCTTCAGGGGTAAAACCCAGTGATTTATCTCTTACATATTACACCCAGTGCTCATGCTGAAAAGTACCCTCCTTAATGCCCTAACCATGCATTTAATCCACCTCTCACTGCCCCACACCACCACATCCAGCAACCCTTAGTTTGTTCTCTGTATTTATTTATTTTTAAAAAAATTTTAACGTTTATTTTTTTATTTTTTCAATATTTTTATTTATTTCTAGGAGAGAGACAGAGAGAGACAGAGAGACAGAGAGAGAGAGACAGAGAGAGAGAGAGACAGCGTGAGCAGGGGAGGGTCAGAGAGAGAGGGAGACACAGACTCTGAAATAGGCTCCAGGCTCCGAGCTGGCAGTCAGCACAGAGCCCGACGCGGGGCTCGAACCCACGAACTGCAAGATCATGACCTAAGCGAAAGTCCGACGCCTAAGCGACTAAGCCACCCAGGCGCCCCAACGTTATTTATTTTTAAGAGACACAGAGTCAGAGTGTGAGCAGGGGAAGTGCAGAGAGAGAAGGAGACACAGAATCAGAAGCAAGCTCCAGGCTCTGAGCTGTCAGCACAGAGACCACGTGGGACTTGAACTCACAAACTGCTAGATCATGACCTGAGCCAAAGTCAGCCCCTTAACCAACTGAGCCACCCAGGTACCCCATGTTCTCTGTATTTAAAAGTCTCTATGGTTTGTCTCTCTGTTTTTATATTATTTTTTTCCATTTCCCTATATTCATCTGTTGAGTGTCTCAAATTTCACATACGATTGAAATCATCTGTCATTCTCTGACTTTTTTCGCTTAGCATAATATCCTCTAGTTCCATCCATGTTGTTGCAAATGGCAAGATTTCGTTCTTTTCACCACCGCGTAGTATTCCATTGTGTGTGTGTGTGTATATACCATATTGTGTGTGCGTGTGTGTATCACATTGTGTGTGTGTATATATGTGTATACCACATTTTCTTTATTCACTTATCAGTTGATAGAGAGTTCAGCTCTTTCCATAATGTGGCTATTGTTGACGAGCTGTTATAAACATTGGGGGTGCATTTGCCCCTTAGAATTAGCTTTTTAGTATCCTTTGGATAAATTCCTACCAGTGTAATTGCTGAGTCATAGGGTATATCTATTTTTAATCTTTGGAGGAACCTCCATACTGTTTTCCAGAGTAGCTGCACCAGTCTGCATTCCCACTAACAGCGCAAAAAAGTTCCGCTTTCTCCACATCCTTAGAAACATCTGTTGTTGCCTGAGTTGTTAATGTTAGCCGTTCTGAGAGGTGTGAGGTGGTCTCTCATTGTGGTTTTGATTTGTATTTCCCTAATGATGAATGATGTTGAGCATCTTTTCATATGTATGTTTACCATCTGGATGTCTTCTTTGGAAAAGTGTCTATTCATGTCTTCTGCCCATTACTTCACTGGATTATTTGTTTTTTGGGTGCTGAGTTCGGTAAGTTCTTTATAGATTTTTGTATACTAATCTTTATCCACTATGTCATTGGTAAATATCTTCTCCCATTCTGTTGGTTGTCTTTTAATTTCGTTATTGATTTCTTCTCTGTGCAGACTTTTTTTTATCTTGATGCAGTCCCAATAGTTCATTTTTGCTCTTATTTACATTGTCTCCAGAGACATGTTAAGAAATTGCTGCAGGCAATATCAGAGGTTGTTGCCTGGTTTCTCCTATAAGATTTTGATGGTTTCCTGTCTCACAAATAGGTCTTTTATCCATTTTGAATTTATTTTTGTGTATGGTGTAAGTGGTCCAGTTTCATTCTTCTGCATGTTACTGTCTAGTTTTTCCAGTGCCATCTGCTGAAGAGACCGTCTTTTCTCCATTGTAAATTCTTTCCTGCCTTGTTGAAGATTAGGTGGCCATATATTTGTGAGTCTGTCTCTGGGTTCTCTATTCTGTTCCATTGAGCTATGTGTCTGTGTTTGTGCCAGTACCGTACTGTCTTGATGATGACAGCTTTGTAATACAGCTTGAGGTCTGGAATTGTGAATGCCCCCAGCTTTGGCTTTCTTTTTCAACATTACTTTGGCTACTTGGGGGTCTTTTCTGGTTCCATACAAATTTAGAATTGTTTGTTTTAGCTCTGTGAAGAATGCTGGTGTTATTTTTATAAGGATTGCATTGAATGTGTAGATTGCTTTGGATAGTATTAACATTTTAACAATATTTGTTCTTCCAATCCATTGAGTATGGAATATTTCTCCATTTCTTTCTGTCTTCTTCAGTTTATTTCATAAGTTTTGTATAGTTTTTAGCATACAGGGCTTTTACTTCTTTGGTTAAGTTTATTCCAAGGTATTTTATGGTTTTCAGTGAAATTCCAAATCAGTTCCTTGATATCTCTTTCTGTTTCTTCATTATTGGTGTATAGAAATGAAACCAATTTCTATACATTGATTTTATATCCTGCAACTTTGCTGAACTCATGTATTCACTCTATCAGTTTTTTGGTGGAGTCTTTCAGGTTTTTCATGTAGAGTATCATCTCATCTACAAAGAGTGAGCGTTTGACTTCTTTGCAAATTTGGATGCCTTTTATTTCAATTTGTTGTCTGATTGCTGAGGTAAGGACTTCCAACACTACATTGAGCTTCAGTGGTAAGAGTGGACATCCCTGTCATGTTCCTGATATTAGGAGAAACTCTCAGTATTTCCCTATTCAGGCTGATATTAGCTGTGGGCCTTTCATATATGGCTTTTTATGATGTTAAGACGTGTTCCTCCCATCCTGGCTTTCTTGATGGTTTTTTTTTTTTAACTTTTTTTTTTTCTAGGAGAGAGAGAGACAGCGTGAACAGGAGAGGGTCAGAGAGAGAGGGAGACACAGACTCTGAAACAGGCTCCAGGCTCTGAGCCAGGTCAGCACAGAGCCCGACGCGGGGCCTGAAACCCACAAACCGCGAGATCATGACCTAAGCGAAAGCCGGACGCTTAACCGACTAAGCCATCCAGGCGCCCCTTTGATGGTTTTTATCAAGAAATAATGCTATAGTTTGTCAAATGCCTTTTCTGCATCTATTTACAGGACCATATGGTTCTTATTGTTTTTAATATGGTGTATCACATTGATTAATTTGTGAGTATTGAACCAGTCTTGCAGCTCAGTAAGGAATCCCACTTGATCATGGCTAATAATTTTTTAATGTACTGTTAAATTCAATTTGCTAGTATCTTGGTAAGAATTTTTGCACTCAACTTCATTAGTGATATTGGCCTGTAATTCTCCTTTATAGTGGGGTCCTTGTCTGGTTTTAGAATCAAGGTAATATTGACCTAATCAAATGAGTTTGGAAGTTTTCCTTCCATTTCTATTATTTTAGAACAGTTTGAGAAGAATACGTATTAACTCTGCTTAAATGTCTGGTAGTCCATCTTGCCCAGGACTCCTATTTGTTGGGGGATTTTTGATAACTAATTCAATTTCTTTGTTGGTTATGGGTCTATTCAAACTTTCTATTTCTTCCTCTTTGCATTTTGGTACTGTGTGAATGTCTAGGAATTTGTCCATTTCTTCCAGATTGTCCAGTTCGCATATAATTTTCATAGTATTCTCTTATATTTGTATTTCTGTGGTGTTGGTTTTTATCTCTCCTCTTTCATTCATGATTTTATCTATTTGGATCCTCTCTCTTTTCTTTTTGAGATGTCTGGCTAGAGGTTTATCAGTTTTGTTTATTCTTTCAAAAAACAAGCTCGTAGTTTCATTGTTGTGTTCTACCTGGTGGTTTTTTTAATTTTTATTTTTTTGGAATCTATATTGCTCATTTCTGCTCTAATATTTATTATTCCCCTTCTTATGCTGGCATTGGGATTTACTTGATGCTGCTTTTCAGCTCCTTTAGGTGTAAGTTTAGGTTGCATATTTGGGACCTTTCTTGCTTCTTGAGATAGGCGTGAATTACAATGTATTTTCTTCTTAGTACTTCCTTTACGGCATCTCAAAGGGCTTGGACTGTCGTGTTTTCATTTTGATTAGCTTCCATGTATTTTTTAAATTCCTCTTTAATTTCCTGCTTCATTCATTCATTCCTTAGTAGAATGTTGTTTAACCTCCATGTATTTGGGGGCTTCCCAAATTTTTTCTTGTGGTTGATTTCAAGTTTCATAGCATTGTGATCTGGAAATATGCATGGTATGGTGATCTCAATATTTTTATACCTGTTGAGGGCTGTTGTGTGACCCAGTATGTGATCTATTTTGGAGAATGTTCCGTGTGCACTTGAGAAGAATGTGTATTCTGCTGCTTTAGGATGAAATGTTCTAAGTATATCTGTTAAGTACATCTGGTCCCACGTGTCATTCAGAGTAATGATCTTCCATTGCTGTAAGTGGAGTATTAAAGGATCCTGCAATTACAGTATTATTATCCAAAAGTTTACTTAAATTTGTGACTGATTTCTATACTTGTGTGCTTTCATGTTGGGAACATAAATATTTACAATTGTTAGCTCTTATTGAGGGATAGATCTCTTAATTATGATACAATGCCCTTCTTCATCTCTCGTTATAGTCTTTGTTTTCAAATCTAGTTTTTCTGATATAAGTATGACTACTCTGGCTTTCTTTTGATTTCCACTAGCACGATAGATGGTTCTCCATCCACCCACTTTCAATCTGTAGGTGTCTTCCTGTCTAAAATGAGTCTCCTGTAGGAGGCATATAGATGGATCTTGTTTTTTATTCATCCCGATACCCTATGTCTTTTCATTGGGGCATTTAATCCATTTACATTCAGAAAGATTATTGAAAGATGAATTTAGCGCCATTGTATTATCTGTAGATTTCATGTTGTGTGTGTGTGTGTGTGTGTGAGAGAGAGAGAGAGAGAGAGAGAGAGAGAGAGAGAGAGATCTGGTCCTTTCTAGTATTTGCTGCTTTCCACTCACAAAGCCGCCATTAGTATCTCTTGCATGGATGGTTTAGTGGTCATGAACTCCTTTAAATTTTGTTTGACTTGGAAAGTTATTTTTTTCAATTTTTAGATTTTTAAATATAATTTATTGTCAAATTAGCGTCCTTAAAAAACACCCAGTGCTCATTCCAACAGATGCTCTCCTCAATGCCCATCACCAACTTTCTGTCTAGGAAAGTCTTTATCACTTCTATTCTGAGTGACAGCCTTGCCAGATAAAGGATTCTTGGTTGCATATTTTTCCTATTTAGCACTTTGAATATTTCCTTCCACTCCCTTCTAGCTTTCCAAGTTTCGGTGAATAGGTCTGCTACTACCCTTAGGTGTATATCCTTGTAGGTTAAGGCCTGTTTGACCCTAGCTGCTTTCAGAATTTTCTCTTTATCTTTGTATTCTGCCAGTTTCTGATATGTTGTGGTATTGACCTGGTTTTACTGATTTCGATGGGAGTATTTTGTGCCTCTTGTACATGGTTGCCTGTTTCCTTCCCCAGATTAGGGAAGTTCTCAGCTATAATTTGTTCAAATAAACCTTCTGCCCCTTTCTCTAGCTCTTCCCCTACCAGAACTTCTATGATGGTGGTATTGTTTCATTTCATCGAATCACTCAGTTCTCTAGCTATCTCCTCATGATCTAGTAATTCCCTTTCTCTCCTTTTTACAGTTTCATTATTTTCCATAATTTTATCTTCTATTTCACCCATTCCCTCCTCTGCTTCTTCCATCCTCACTGTCACTGTATCTAGTTTATTTTGCATCTCATTTATAGCATTTCTTAATTCATCATGACTAGTTCTTAGGTCTTTGATCTCTTTAGCAAGAGATTTTTTTGGTGTCTTCTATGCTTTATTCAATCCCAGGTATTAGTCTTATGACTGTTATTCTAAATCATTGTTCACATATATTGTTTATAATATTTTGAGCAATTCTCTGGCTGTAATTTCTTCTTGAACTTGCTTTTGGGGAGAATTCCTCTGTTTTGTCAGTTTGGCTAAATTTCTGTCTTTTGTATGTTTTAAAAGTTTGTTATGTGTCTTGCACCTGAGAGTACTACTGTATTAAAAAGGGGTCTTACACTGTCCAGGGCCTGGCCTTTTAGGAAGTGTTTTGGTATATGTTGCATGCACTCTGTTATCACATTTTGGCTGCTCTATCCCAGTGATCAGTCCTGAGCAGAGCTTCTCCTAGCTTGAAGTGGTGGAGTGTTTGGACCTTCCACCAGGTGTGCTTTGATTTGTTTGTTGAAGTAACCATGGGGGAAAAAAAAAGGAAAAGTGTAGGAGGAAGCCTGATCCCATCACAAGATAAAATTATGAGAAAGAGAAAAGAGGAGAATAAAAGACCAAACAGAGAATTCAAAAAACTATAATGTTAAATCCAGAGAGAGTAGAAAATAAAGAAGATGAAGAAAAAAAGAGGTGGAAAAAGAAGAGAATAAAAATGCATGACCAAACAAAATTTATATATATGACAAGATTTGACAAGAAATTTTGAGCCTGATTCCAGAAGAAAAAAAGAGGGCAGAAAAAGAAAAGAGAAGAAAAAAGAAAAGAAACAAGAATAGACACACACACAAAAACTATTGGTGCCTGGGACCTGTGACTGTGCTGGTCTGGAGGAGAGGCTGGCTGCCTAGGGTAATTCAGTCTTGCTCCAGTAGATAAGCAGTTGCCAGGCACAGAGTGGTGGGGTTTGGTTTAAGTGGCCCCGCCTCCACTGGGTTTCTCTGTGCTGCTCTCAGAAGTCCCACCATGTTCTTAGGGAGAAAAATGGTGACATCCCAATCTTTCCTCACTGTTCTGGTGCCCTCTCAGAATAATGAGGGCTGCCAGCTTGCCCAGCTCCATAGCTCTCCCACACCTTCTAGGTGGTCAGCTAGGATTCAAAACCCGATATTTTAAAGTACCCCACACCATGTAGACCCTGTTCTGGAGTAGAGACACCCTGCCCTGCTAATAAAATGCCTTTGGTTGGCACCTTCATGTCTTTTATCCTTGGGGAAACAATAAACTCTCTTCCCACAGTACTCAAGGAAAGGGACTCTTCTCTCCCAATGCTCTCCTGAGATCGCTACTCCAGGCCTGGCTCTCCAGGGCGGGCTCCCACCTCCCCAGGAGTGAAATTCACTGCTGCTGGCTTTGCTCTGGAGAATGTCACGCACTTTTGCAACCTCCGAGTTTCAGTACCTAAGTCTGTTTGCAAAGTAGAAACTGGCACTCTCCATATTTCTCATTCCCCGGTCTGTGGCCTGAAGAGATTTTCCTCTTGCCTAACTTGATGCCGACTTCTACAAGCCTTCTCTTTCTCTCCCTTTTGTTTATGCACAGAAACGGTTCTCTCCCCTCCGTGCCCATGTCATTTTATCTCCCCCAACTCACATACATGAAGCTCTATCCTGCCAAGCTGTCTCCTTCCAACTGTGGAGATCCTTCTGCCACAACACAGATTGATTTCCTGGGTGTTTCAAGTGATCTGACCTCAATACAGCTGTGTTTGTGGATCGAGGGAAATCCCAGTCCCCTTACTTCCCTATCATCTTAACTCCCTCAAGATATGTAATCTTTTATCTAAACACACTGACATCCTCAAGTGTGTAGAAATTCTGTTTGTAAGGATGAAGTAGTGAATAGATATTGAGTAGGCAACTACTCAATGTCTACAACAGTCTACCACAGTGTTCAGTGGAAGACCTCCCATTCAGTGATTCAAGGACCCAGACTCCTTCCATCTTACAAACTATTTTCAACACATGGTTTCAGTAGTAACCACAGAAAATATAGGGTACAGAAGACATACCTGCTGAGCAACAGAAAGTAGGAAATTCAACACAGATATAGTTTCAAAAAGCAGAACAGTACTCAATGAAGGGACTAGAGGCTTGGCTATAAATTAGAATTATTAGATGTGCTAAAGCTTTAAACAAGTATCAGTGCTCAGGCCCAAGCCAAGTGGAGTGAGAATAGGCATCAGTACTTTTTAATATCTTCCCAAGTAATTCTAGTGTTTATCAAAGATGGAGAGTTGTGTCCCTAGAAGGATGCAGCTGGATCTCAGACCCAGAAGAATTGACTGCTGGACAAAGATTAAGGACAGAGATTTAATTAATGCAACTCATATACAAATTCATGAAACCATGCAACAAAACAAACTTGATTTTTAGTACTGAGACCTTGGGCTTTGGTCTACTTAGCCAATTTTATCCAAATATCTCAGGTGAGGCTAATATAAATAAGGGTTTTATGGGCTCATCAGTAATATTTAGAGGACTCACTTCCAGGAAGGCAATCACACCATCCCCCCCCCCCCCAAATGAACCTCCTAGAATCTTTGGAGTGTATGCTATGTAAGGTGAGTCTTTAACAATTTCATTTATTAGTATATCCCAAGTGCCTGGAGCAGCTCCTGATTCAGACCCAGTATGCAAAAAATATTTTTTGAGTTAATAAACTAATAAATATTCAGAGAAACTAATCTATGTACTCAGAATGGTGATTAAAAGAATTTGGAGATATAGACAAATATTAAAATGATCATTGGACTCAAATTACAACAGAGAAAAGGAGAGAGAGAGAGAGAAAGGCACAATTTAACACAGAGTGACAGAAATAAGACAATTGGTTGCCTGATGCTGGGGGATGGATTGATGGTAATAAAACAGGAAATTTGTGGTGTGATATTAATGTCCTGAATCTTACTTGTAGTGGTGTATGCATTTGCCACAACTAATCAAACTATAAACTTAAAATGGGTACATTTTATTTTATGTAAACTGTCTCATACTAATTTTATATTGATGCATAACAAAGTATCCCAAATCTAGTGGCTTAAAACAACACTCATTTATTAGCTCACAGCTCTATGGGTCATTAATCTGGGTACCACATGGTTGATGGATTCCTCCACCTTTAAATCCAGCAATGGATGAATCTTTCTTACATAAAATCCTTGTTATGCTTCAAATTTCTTTCTCTAGAAAGGGTCTACTTCCTCTTACATGTTTTTGTGATTAGTCAATTACATCTGCAAAGCCCCTTTTGTTATAAAATATGACATAATCACAGAAGTGATGGTTCACATATTCACAGGTCCCATCCAGGCTTAAGGGTAGAAGATTTTAAGAATCATCTCTGCCATCTTAGAATTCTGCCTACCACGTACTGTTTATTATAAAAGTATATTAACACATAGGAAATTAAGTATATTTTATTTTTTTGACGTTTATTCAGTTTTGAGAGACAGAGAGAGAGACAGCATGAGCAGGGGAGGGCACAGAGAGAGAAAGGGAGACACAGGATCTGAAGCAGGCTGTAGGCTCTGAGCTTTCAGAGCCCAACTTGGGGTTCAAACTCACAATCCATGAGATCATGACCAAAGCTGAAGTCAGCCGCCCAACCAGCTGAGCCACCCATGTGCCCCTGAAATTAAACATATTTTAATTTGAACATTTAGCCACTCACTTCCCTGGCCACATCTTGGAGATGATCATCATCAAGAATTGCTCCATTTTTAAAATCTTTATCAATTTCCAAGAAATAATATGCAAATAGAAATACTACTTGTCAACAGAAATGGAGCAACAATGAGATCAGCAGAGGCAGGTGACAAATAGGTTGAGCTACTCCTTCAAGTATTAATTTACTAACATTATAATTGACACATTTTCTTCTTTTCATTCTACTGGGAACATACTCCAGTTGTCAGAAGAGTGTGCATGGGAGGTGGGATTTGCCCCCACTCTCTTAACTACCTCTTACTTCTGACACTAGTAACTGATCTCTGGCGAATTATTTTCAATTGTCAAGATGTTTTCTCTCTCTCTTTGTGTGTGTGTGTGCACATGTGTGCATGAACCAGTTGCAAAAAGATGTATTTCTGGATTTATGGCCCAGTGGAAATGTAGGTTCCACTTATTTTGGATGGAAAAAATATACACTATATAATATTTATTGTATATATTCACAGATTTAAAAACCAACACGTGAAAATTGTCTAACACTGTGTTTGTCAGTCAGTTACTTTTAATTTATGCTTAGAAAACATTATACAATAGTAGGTACTATATTATGTCATTAATGTTATTATAGAATATGAGCTATGAATCTCTGTTAATTTCACAGTGGTTGTCTGTTTTAATAAAATGATGCAATTTTATATTTGTATTCATGAGAGATTAATTGCTTTTCTTGTAGTTTTATGAGAAAAAATGATAAAACATAAGTGCACTTGAATTTTCACAATTTAAAAACTCCAAATTCATGACTAAACATTTTTAAACCTTCAGAAATATCTCCTCCTCAAAATACATGATGATGAACTAATTCCAAATGCTTGAGGTTATATTACTGTAATATTTTTATTTAGTAAATTACATGGCATCTTGTAGATGCTATTATAGTTTAAGAAATGAATCATGATAAGTGATTTGTGCTTTTTATATATCCCTACATTTTATTTAATATAATTAGACTATGTTCAAATATGAATATGATACTAAGACTTAAGAAAAGTGACATGCCTTTTCCACTAGCATACTATTCAAATCATATAGGACCTACTGCTTTTCTGGCAAAAATGATACATAATGACTATGTACAAGCTAATTTAAAATTGGATCCTTAATTTTCATTCATTTAATTACAAAGCAGCATTATAAAATCCATACCAAATAGTTCACATAGCAGACTGCAGTGAGGAAGTTTTTATGTGAAAGCACATTGTATAAGATTGGTCAGTCGCCAGAAGTAGTAGGATTTTGCTGAGCAAGTCATGGCATTATTAGAAGATGCTGGCATTAACAGAAATGCAGATCAGTAATTTAAATGGAGGATAGATAGAAACCAATAAAGATGATGTGTTTAAAAAGTTTAATGCAGCTTATTAGAATACACATTTAATAGTTCAATGTGAGTAAAGACTGAAGAAATGATCTTTCATAACAGCATAAAAGAAATGTAATTATAATTTATTCCAACTGTGCTCTTTCACAAATATATAGGATCATTTAGAGTTGCCTATGAAAAATGTTTTTTTAAATGTTTTATTTATTTCTGACAGAGAGAGAGAGAGAGGGTGAGCAGGGGAGGATCAGAGAGAGAGGGAGACACAGAATCTGAAACAGGCTCCAGGCTCTGAGCTGGCTGTCAACACAGAGCCCGACGCGGGGCTCAAACCCATGAACCGCGATATCATGACCTGAGCCGAAGTCGGACGCTTAGCTGACTGAGGCACCCAGGCGCCCCTGAAAAATGGTTTTATTATTGATAGGCTGATGCTAATGATAAAATTAACTCTTCATAATACCAAACATTTGATTGGTTTGGTATTACAGAAATTACAAGGAAACTTTTAAGAGCTACATCCCTCAGAAGGATAAAATAACAAGGAACTATACTAATAAAAACAACTCAGATTTTCATGGTGATATTTATATCTATTACAAAACTCAGGCTTTGTAATAGAAAATCATAGCAGTCAAATTTTTTTTAAAAGATAAAATAAATCCTACAAACAACTTACCTGTGCACTTAAAATAATGATATCATTTCATCGTTATTTAATCTATTGATATATCATAATCAGATGCTTTACATGAAATAGGCTTTATCCCTACGTAATGGTCACATATGTTAGTCATAACACTTAGGGGAAGAGAGATGAGGGTCAGGTCATGATTTCACGGTTTGTGGGTTCGAGCCCTGCGTCGGGCTCTCTGCTGACAACTATCTCGGAGCCTGGAGCCTGCTTCGGATTCTGTGTCTCCCTCTCTCTCTGACCCTTCCCTGCTCACACTGTGTCTCTCTCTCTCAGAAATAAATAAAAACACTAAAAAAAGATAAACACATTATATAAACACCTTATAAATAAGAAAGACTATGATAAATATTGTAAGAGATGCAGATAGGATATGAAATACATGTTAAAAAGAAGAGCTACAACATCATCATCAATGGAGAAAACCTGAGAGCTTTCCCCCTGAGATCAGGAACACGACAGGGATCTCAACTCTAACCACTGTTGTTTAACGTAATGCTGGAAGTCCTAGCATCAGCCATCAGACAACAAAAGGAAATAAAAGACATTAGAATTGGCAAAGAAGAAGTCAAACTTTCACTTTTTGCAGACGACATGATACTCTACATAGAAAACCCGACAGACTCCACCAAAAGCCTACTAGAACTGATCCAAGATTCAGCAAAGTTGCAGAGTACAAAAATCAACGTACAGAAATTGGTTGCATTTTTATACACCAACAATGAAGCAACAGAAAAAGAAATCAAGAAACTGATCCCATTCACAATTGCACAAAAAAAACAAACAAACATAAAATACCTAGGAATAAACCTAATCAAGGATATAAGAGATCTGTATGATGAAAACTATAGAAAACTTATGAAGTATATTGAAGAAGACACAAAGAAATGGAAACACATTCCATGCTCATGGATTGGAAGAATAAATATAGTTAAAATGTCATTACTACCCAAAGCAATCTACACATTTAATGCAATCCCAATCAAAATTGCACAGCATACTTCTCAAAACTAGAACAAACTATCCTAAAATTCGTATGGAACCACAAAAGACCCCGAATAGCCAAAGTAATATTGAGGAAGAAAACCAAAATGGGAGGCATCACCATCCCAGACTTTAGCCTTTCCTACAAAACTGTCATCATCTAGACAGTATGGTATTGGCACAAAAACAGACACATAGACCAATGGAACAGAACAGAGAACTCAGAATTGGACCCACAAATGTACAGCCAACTAATCTTTGACAAAGCAGGAAAGAGTATCCAATGGAAAAAAGACAGCCTCTGTAACAGATGGTGCTGGGGGAGCTGGACAACAACATGCAGAAGAATGAACCTGGATTATTTTCTCACACCATACACAAAAATAAACTCACAATGGATAAAGGACCTGAATGTGAGACAGGAAACCATCAAAACCCTCAAGGAGAAAGCAGGAAACAACCTCCTTGACCTCCACCGCAGCAATTTTCTACTTGACACATCCCCAAAAGCAAGGGAATCAAGAGCAAAAATGAACTACTGGGACCTCATCAACTTTAAAAGCTTCTGCACGACGAAGGAAACAATCCATAAAACTAATAGTCAACCGACGGAATGGGAAAAGATAGTTGCAAATGACATATCAGATAAAGGGCTAGTATCCAAAATCTATAAGGAACTCACCAAACTCCACACCTGAAAAACAAACAATCCAGTGAAGAAATGGGCAGAAGACATGAACAGACACTTCTCTAAAGAGGACATCCAGATGGCCAACAGACACATGAAGCAATGCTCACCATCCCTCCTCATCAGGGAAATACAAATCAAAACCACACTGAGATACCACCTCACCCCAGCCAGAGTGGCTAAAATGAGCAAATCAGAGAACTCTAGATGCTGGCGAGGATGTCGAGAAACAGGCACCCTCCTACATTCTTGGTGGGAATGTAAACTGGTGCAGCCCCTCTGAAAAACAGTGTGAAGTTTCCTCAAAACATTAACAATAGAATGGAACTCCCCTATGACCCAGCAATAGCACTGCTAGGAATTTACACAAGGGATCCAGGAGTGCTGATGCTTAGGGGCACATGTACCCCAATGTTCATAGCAACACTCTCAGCAATAGCCAAAACATGGAAAGAGTGTAAGTGTCCATCAATAGACGAATAGATCAAGAAGATATGGTTTATCTATACGATTGAATACTACATGGCAATGAGAAAGAATGAAATCTGGCCATGTGTAGCAACATGGATGGACCTTGAGGGTGTTATGCTGAGCGAAATAACCCAGGCAGAGAAGGACAGATACCATATGTTTGCACGTATAGGGGGATTAGGAGGAACTTAACAGAGGTCCGTAGGGGAGAAGATGGGGGGAAATAGAGGAGGGGAGAGGGAAGTAGGTAAACCATGAGAGACTCTTGAATGTTGAGAACAAACTGAGGACTGATGGATATGGAGGGAGGGGAAGGGGGTTGATGGGCATGGAGGAGGACACTTGTCGGGATGAGCACTGGGTGTTATATGGAAACCAACTTGACAATAAACTATTTTAAAAAAAAGAAAGAAGAGCTGCTATTCTGAGGGAGAAGGAATTTGAAGAGGTACGATTTTAGGAGTGATTTGAAGTACGTGTAATCTCTCAACAGTTCACATATATAGTCTAATACAGTATTTATCAATATGTGGTTTGAAGACCAGCAATATCAGCACCACCTGGGATGTTGTTAGAAATGCAAGTTATCAAGTCCCACCCCAGGCTTAATGAATTATAGACTCTAGGGATAGGTCGCAGAAATATGATTTATGAGACCACCAGATGATTCTAATGCATGCTAGGGTTTGAAGACCACTGTTCTAATCAATCATTAGCCTATATTTTTTGATTGAGTTATGTGCAAGGTGATAAATAGATCTTGGGAAATATAAATAATTATAAAATAAAATAATAATAATTATTATTATTTAAAATATTCCAATTACATCCCAAAGTGCATTAACTAATGAATGGATAATGAAGGTGTATATAAATATTCCATTTCTATATATATATATATGGAATATTACTCTGTCATAAGAAAGAATGAAATCTTGCCATTTGGAATGACATGGATTGAGATATAGAGTATTACACTAAGCGAAATAAGCCAGTCAAAGAAATATAAATACCATATGATTGCACTCATGTGTGGAATTTAAGAAACAAAACAAATGAACGAAGGAAATAAAAAAGGGAGAAACAAGCAGAAAACAGACTGTTAAGTATAGAGAACAAACTGATGGTTACTAGAGAGGAGGTGGGTTGTGGGATGAATGAAGTAGGTGAAGGAAATTAAGAGTACACGTATCTTCATGAGCACTGAGTAATATTATCCAGTCGTTGAATCAATAAATTGTACACCTGAAACTAATAATACACTGTATATAAACTAACTGGAATTTAAATAAAAACTTGGAAAAAAATATATAATTTCAATGGGATTGGAATAGTCATCTTAACAGGCACACTATAAAAGAAACCTAATACAAAGTCATTGATAGGGCCCAAGGGACTCACAGTGACGTGTAGAAATTACAGAGACCGTTTACCTGAATGGAGAGTCTGAAGGCATACAAAGGGGGGTTGTAGAATACACATCTTTTCCACTTTGTCAACATGGACATTATCATTCCCTTGATCCCTATGACAATCATTTTCAAAAATCAGAAAAGATCCTATGTCAGAGAACCAGAAACAAGACAAAATACAGCTGAAAAATCAGAATACAATCTCATTCATAAACCAGGATTCAGGGAAAAATTAAAACAAACACAAAAGAACACTTCATTTATCCTTCTTTGAGTTTGTTGAGCTTCTTAGATGTGTAAATTTATAATTTTCATCAATCTTAGAAAACATTTGGCCATTATTTTTTCAAACATGTTTTCCTCTTCTCTCACTCTCGAGACTCTAAATTACAGCTATGTTAAATTATTTTGTCACTGCTTGATGTGATTCCCTTTTGCTTTTTTTTAGTCTTTTTCTCTTTTTGCTTCAGTTTGCATAGTTTCTATTGCTATGCTTTCAAGTTTACTGATCTTTTCTTCTGCAATATCTAATGCTGTTTATTCCATACAACAAAATTTTCATGAAAATAATGTGTTTTTCTAAGTGTTTGACTCCTGATTTTGGCTCAGGTCATGATCTCAAGGTTTGTGGGATCAAGCCCCATGTCAGGCTCTACACTGACAGCATGGAACCTGCTTAGGATTCTCTCTCTCTCTCTCTCTCCCCCCACCCTTCCCCTGTTCATACATTTTCTTCCAAAATAATAAACATTTTTTAAAAAAGATATTGCAATGTTCATCTATAGAAGATCCTTTGTCTCTTCCCATTTTATTTCTCTTCCCATTATATTCACGTTTTCCTTTGCCTTCTTAAGTGTAGGGAACATACTTATTACAACTATTTTAATGTCCTTGTTTGCAAATTCAATCATCTCTCATTTCAGGGTGCCCTCTTTCTGTTTATAGGTCACATTTTCCTGTTTCTTCACATGTCTAGTACTCAATTTTATGCCATTGAGTACTAGATTTTATTGTGTTCCTCTTAAGATTATAGAACTTTGGGGCGCCTGGGTGGCTCAATCGGTTAAGCCTCCGACTTCAGCTCAGGTCATGATCTCATGGTCCGTGGGTTCGAGCCCTGAGCTCAGAGCCTGGAGCCTGCTTCAGATTCTGTGTCTCCCTCTCTTTCTGACCCTTCCCTGCTCATGCTGTCTCTCTCTCTCTTTCTCTCAGAAATAAATACAACATTAAAAAAAATTTAAGATTACAGAACTTGATTATGGCAGGCAGTTAGCTAATATGAAGATCATTTGAATGCCTTTGAGGCTTATATTTAAGCTTCTTTTAGCCCCACTACTAAGGTGTGACCTTCTGAGATATCTCCTAAGTGCCCTAGATATTAAAAAATGTCTCTCCATTTAGAACCAAAATGATTCCCAGTTTCATGTGAATTCTTGAAACTTATTTGGCATACAGTTTCCTGATAATTGTCCTTTCTCTGACAGTTGTTATTTGCCTAATCTGATAGAGTTTTACATTTATGTATACACAGACTGGTTTTATCCAAAAACTTAAGAAGATTCCTCTGTAGATTTCTGGAACCAACTACTCTGTAGGTTCCTCCTCCCTAGTACACTGCCTCACAAATTATAGTTGCATTGGCCTCCCTGAATTCTGGTCTCTTCCACTCAGTGAAATCTTCTCTCCTTGTGCTGGTGTCTAGAAAGGGTCTCCACCAGAAAAATCAAAGCTTTGTAGGGATTACCTCATTTATTTGCCTCCTCTCAGGGATCAAAATACTGCACAGCCCGTTGTCCAATGTCTGAAAGCAGTTGTTTCAATATATTTTGTGTATCTTTCTAGGTGTTGTGGTAAGAAGGCAAGTCTCACTGGCAATACTCTATGGGTGGAAGCAGAAGACCCAAAAATGTTCACTGTAAAAATATGTAAGAAAAATATAGCCACAGGGGTGCCTGGGTGGCTCAGTCGGTTAAGAGTCCAGTTCTTGATTTCCGCTTAGGTCATGATCTCAGAATTCTTGGAATTGACAGTGCAGAGCCTGCTTGGGATTCTCTGTCTCCCTTTCTTTCTGCCCCTCACCTGCTCATGCACTGTCTCAAAATAAATAAACAGAAAGAAAGCAAGAAAGCAAGAAAGCAAGGAAGGAAGGAAGGAAGGAAGGAAGGAAGGAAGGAAGGAAGGAAGGAAAATACAGCCACAAACAAAAGGGTCTTGAGGGTGGGGAACTGAAGGATTTGTGCTAATATATATTTGGTAATCATCTTTTGGAATAAATTGTTTCCTACTGAACCCTGGTTTGTTTTAAAGGTGTCCTGAGCTCAATAACTGAGCATTCCATATGCACTGACATTAATAAATAATTGCTGTAGACATCAAATGCCTCTAAAAGAATATCTAATTTATTCTCCTTATCAACATGTCAGATATAATGCAACATTTGCATTACCTAGTGGATTTTTCTGTTCTTTTTAAGAGAGGTTTCTTTTTTATTAAACAGTAATATATGCTTATTAAAAAAATCAAACAGAAGTACATAAAAGAGTAAAAATAAAATCACTCCATCTCTTTCACTGCTAATACTTTGGTGTGTGTATCTAATTTAAGGCTACATCTCCATATCACAAAATGGATTTCTTTACCACGGTCCAGTGCCATTGAAGAACCAGTACTTTTTCTACTATACAACCATCACCATTTTGGAGGGGATGGGGAGACTTACCAGAGTCCTGGAACATTGCCAAGGAGAAGTATCCATAAGGAAAACTTTGAATGGAACTCAGGAATGCTCAGGGCCTATTTCTGCTGGATAAGCAGCATTTGAGGACCACAGACAGATCTTAAAGGAAAGCTGTCTCTCAGCTAAGAGGTGTCAGGACGCTTTGGTAGAGTTATACTTTCTTAACTAGTGATATATGTTTGCTGGTATTCTGGTATTGATTCAACTTTCATTTAGCTCTCTGACAGTGGCTACCAAGAGTACTTAGTTCCCCTTAATGCTGACTTGCTGCTATCATCCATATTCACCTAGGTCCAGTCTTTTTCCTCTAACTTATGACCATCTCCAAAGACTTTCTTTTATCCCCACAAACACACTTCCTCCCACCTAAGACTCTAATCTGATTTCTTCCCATGACCAGGGGTGGAGTGTATAGACAGGGTCCATTATTCTTCTATTTGTTTTAAAATTTTTAGCGTTTATTTATTTGTGAGAGACACAGAGAGAGAGACAGAGTGCAAGTGGAGGAGGGGCAGAGAGAGACCTAGACACAGAATCCAAAGCAGACTGCAAGAATCCACGACTGCAAGATCATAATCTGTGCCAAAGTCGGATGCTTAAAAAATCTGAGCCAATCAGGAGCCCATCTTCTATTTTCTTTGTAAGCTTTATACTATTATCAACTCTATGTTCTGCTTTCAAGAGGGTCTTCCCTTTTGTTTCTTCAAAGACTTGTTTAAAAGTAAAAGCAAATTAAGTAAGAGTACAAAGGGGGTATATTAACTCTTCCCCTTTTAATTCTTGCTATAACTATGCAAATTTACCTCCAAGCCATGAAGGTGAATACGATGAATGAGGGAAAGAGTCAGGAAAATCAAGAAGTGAAAGAAAAAATGAAAAAGAATAAAGATGAAATTCAAGGTCATAGTCTGCATCTTTACATGTTACAACATATAGAAATGCTTCATAATATTACATATTAGTATACTGTGCAAACTAACATAATATAGTTAACCAGTCTCTTATTGATGCACACAACTAAAGGAAAACACCTTATATCTACTCAAGATTCAAAACCATGTATTTGTTTATTTCTACAGAAAGTAGAAATGCTGGATCACAGGATATATCCTGTTTAAATTTAAAAGATAATATCAAATTGCATTCCAAAACAGTGTACTGATCTATAGTTTTATAAAAGTATATGAGATTCTAAACACTAGATATTAATAATCATATCACTATTTACCAATCTAATTTTTTAAAATCTCCAATTTTAAAAAATTCTATTTTTATGATTAATAGTTTTAAGATATTTTCATATGTATAATGGTTACCTGTACTTCTCTATGAATTGTCTGTTTATATCTTTTGTGAATATTTAAGTTGGTTGTTATTCTTTTACTTATTGATATGCAGCAGCTCTATATGTATACAGATATTAACACTGTAGATGTTTTATATTGCCTACATATTACACATATTTTCCTCTAGTTTTAAATTTGCACTTCAGAATTATTTATAGAGTTGGTTGTTTTTTGTTTTTTTTTTCTGCTAGGTAGAGATTAATCCATTCAATAAATGTTTACTTAACCCTACTACGTGCAAACCACTAGTCTCAGTTATAGAAGTATAGTGATGATCAAGACAGACAAGGTTTCTGAACTCAGGGAACTTACATTCTAATGGAGAAATAGGAAAATAAGTAGATATGTATAGAATGTAGTTGTATGATAATGAAAATAAGCAGAGTGACAGAGTAAATGGAAGAGAATGGTCAGTTAAAATCTTACTGAGGAGATGACATTTGAGGTAAGAGCTGAAAGATGAAAATGAGGCAGGCAAGTGAAGTTGTAGGCAGTGAAAGGGGGCTTAAGGGTTAAGGGAAAGTTGAGGGGTGAGTAGGAACAACAATCCAAAGGACCAAAGGTAGGAATGTTTTTAAGGCATTCAAAGATGAAAAGAAAAGCATTGTCATTAAAGCCCAGTGATGAATAGAGAAAATAATATGAATGATTTTAGAGGAGGAAGGGGCTAAATGAGACAAGATTTGATTTTATTCTAAAATCAACAGAGAGCCACTGCAGAGCTTTAGGTATGGAGTGGCATGATTTAATTTGTGTTCTTAAAGCTAATTTTTTAGCTATGTAGAGAATAAATTGGAAAGGAAAAACAGTACAAACAGAAAGAAAAGATAGGCAACTACTTACTGCATTAGTCTAGACCAGAGATTATAGTGGTTTTGATGATGGTGGAAGCAATACAGAGAAAATAAAGTGGAAGGGCAATTTTTTGGCAGTCCAATTTGATGTTTTATCCCCTCTCCCCACACATAGTACATCTTAACCTTCATCTATTCTTCTTTTATCCTTTTTAGTGTCAAGGAATAAGGTGCCCATCCCTTTAATAAGACCAACCTTTCAAGACAGCAAAAATCAACTACTCAAGAAGCTTTTCTTGAACTTTTTGACTGCGCTAAGAACCACTTATTTGACTAATAGGTACAAACCTCTACCAAAGCATTTAGCATTATGCTTTAATCATGTTCATTCATCTTTCTTGTAACCAAAGTATAGGCTCCATGAGGTAGGTGATTATGTCTCATTCATCTATATAACATAGTGCCTGGGTCAATAGTTAACACATAGTAGGTGTTTAATTATTAATTATTCTTGAAGTAAAGGAGTCAAATTTTACCCAAGGCCTCTAGGTAGACACTAATTATTTTAATCCATTGATACTATATTAAACTAGCTTGTCTCAAAAACATTCTGTATTTTTTTAAATATTTTTATTTATTTCTAGGAGAGAGAGAGAGACACACACAGCGTGAGCAGGGGAGGGTCAGAGAGAGAGGGAGATACAGACTCTGAAATAGGCTCCAGGCTCTGAGCTGGCAGTCAGCACAGAGCCCGACGCGGGGCTCGAACCCACGAACCGCGAGATCATGACCTAAGCGAAAGTCGGACGCTTAACCGACTAAGCCACCCAGGCGCCCCAAAATTCTGTATTTTTAATGTTTTTTAATGTTTATTTTTGAGAGAGACAGAGACAGAGACAGAGAGCTCAAGCTGGGGAAGGGCAGAGAGAGAAGGAGACACAGAATCCCAAGCAGGTTGCAGGCTCTGAGCTGTCAGCACAGAGTCTGGCTAGGAGCTCAAACTCATGAGCTGTGAGATCATGACCCGAGCCGAAGTCAGATGCTCAACCGGCTGAGCCACCCAGGCACCCCTGTAGATATATGTCAAAGATGTATGCTATATATATAGACATATGTTATATATATAGATGTATGTTTAAGATAAACATATAGAAATATGTAACAAAATTAACATCATCCTAAACCTGTTACTGCAATTTATTTTTACTTAACAAGGTCATCCTTCTATACCATTATATAGAGAGACACCACATTTTTTAATGTGGCCTGTTGTATGGATTAGCATAATACATCTAGCTAATAGTCTCTGGATGGACATTTAGGTTTCTGATCTTTTAGTATTACACACTGTAATGCAATGAATATTCTCATATCCATCTTTCGATATTTTAATCTACTTGATAGAGGGTAATAATGTTATGTTAAGCATTTGCAATTCTGTTTCTGTCCATTTCACTTTTTATTTTTAACATTATCATCATATGCTTAAAGAATTTCAATAGGGGTGCCTGGGTGGCTCAGTCGGTTAAGCCTCGGACTTTCACCGAGTTCATAATCTCGCAGTTCATGAGTTTGAGCCCCGCATCAAGTTCTGTGCTCACAGCTCAGAGTCTGGAGCCTGCTTCAGATTCTGTATCTCTCTCTCTCGTTGCTGCCCACACTCTGTCTCTCTTTCAAAAATAAACATGAAAATAATTTACAAAAATAATTTTAATATTACTTTTTTTACAATATTTTGTTTTTATTTTTTATTTGAATTTTTATTACAGTTGACATACAGTGTTACATTAACTTCAGGTGGTATAACATAATGATTCAACACTTTGCTACATTACTCAGTGCTCATCACCATCAGGGTGCTCTTAATTCCTTCACCTGTTCTATCCCCTCCCGCCTTTGTCACCATCTGTTCTCTGTAGTTCAGAGTCTGTTTTTCAGTTTGTGTTTTTCCTTTGTTCATCTGTTTTGTTTCTTAAATTCCACGTATGAGTGAAATCATATGGTATTTGTCTTTGTCTGACTGACTTATTTCGCTTAGCATTATACAGGCAAGGAATGCAGAACACCGAATGTATAACAAAGTGTATAACACCAAGAGTGGTATTTTGTATAATTCAGCCAGACTCAGGGGCTAGGAGAGAGCCAGGTGTTCCTTCTCAGCCCTGTGATAGAATTCGTGCTGGTTTTTAAATTATTTTTTTTAACATTTCATTATTTTTGAGAGAGAACAGAGCAGAAGTCAGGGAAGGCCAGAGAGAGAGGGAGACAGAGAATGCGAAGAGGCTCCAGGCTCTGAGCCATCAGCAGAGAGCCCGATGTGGGGCTCAAACCCACAAACCGTGAGATCACAGCCCAAGCCAAAGTCGGACTCTCAACCAACTGAGCCACCCAGGCATATTACTTTTTTAGTGCATAAAATTCGTTACTAAAATACATTTATTTTGGATCTTTTTTTAATGAATATAAACTTATTTTGTCCCACTACATGTTTTTTCTTAAATTGTATTTTGTCTGACACAAATATGGATAGCAGTTTTCCTTTTGGAAACCACTCGACCATTTAGTTTTGGTATTTCTAGATGGCTGAGTTTTAGGAGTATCTCTGATAAGTAACACGTGTGGGGGTGAGCCACCCCCTGTATTCAGTATCAGAATTCTCATCTGCCATGATCCTGCCTTCTTGGAATTGGAAGGGAGGATCAGGTCAGTTAAGACAGTCCCATTCTCAAAAGAAGCCAGTAAGGACTAGACATACCACATTTTGTTATTTAAATGAGCAAAAATAAAAGACTTAAAATCAGTTGTCAAATTTCAGGAAATAACAGTACATAGATTGAATCTTATCAGTCTTGGTGCTTTAGTAAGGTGAAGCCATAGATGTTTCAGAAAGGTTGCTGCCTTTATATTCTAACACATAAAGGTAGAATTTCCTAGAACTGTTTCCATATCCTGCCTTTCAGCACACTGCCTCCATCTTGGCAGACTTCTGATTGCAGTTACACTGCTTAACTCCTTTTTACCTCTTTTCCCTGCTCCTTTGAGTAGGCTCTCTAATGAATTACTTGGTTTTCCATACCAGCTTTGTTCCCATGGCTCCATCCCTGCAAGCCATAGGCCAGATCTAACATTCCCCCACACATAGCACAGCTTAAAGGAGGCTCCTTGAATCTATTGTCTTTAGCATAAAGATTATCTGAGATAGTAAAAATTCTGACGTTTATAAGTAAGCAAGAGATTTGGGAAAGGATATAACCGTTTGTCTCTCCTGTTCTCCAATCCAGGTAGGACTAATACTGACTACACCACTAGGCCAAAATACAAACAACAGTCCCTCTGCCAACTTGGGACTGAGAACATAAGGGATTTCAGGTTCAGCCATTACTCAGTAATATTTCTGAGCTTTTCCATCTTTGGGATACTATTTATGTAATTTTTTTTAATGTTTACTCATTTTGATAGATGGGGCAGGAGGGAGAGAGAGACACGGAATTCCAAGCAGGCTTCAGGCTCTGAGCTGTCAGTCCCACACAGGGATCAAACCCCACAACCATGAGATCAGGACCTTAGCTGAGGTTGGATGCTTAACCTACTGAGCTACCCAGGCACCCAGGGATACTATTTTATAATTTGTAGATATGTCTGGCTCCTTCACTAGGCTGAAAGCACCTATGTCCTATTCACCTTTGTATTCTCTATGTGGTCTAGTAGAGTACTTTATATATACAAGCACTCAATAACTGTATAAGATAAAGAAACAACAAAACAAACTATGGGAAAAAGAATCAATAATGCGGGGAATGATGATTATTCAAGAATTGTCTTTACATAAAATTGAGATGTGATCCATCAAAGAAATATTTGTCTAGATTGGTTGGTTTGGGTAGTGACAGAAAAATAATTTTAAATATCTATGTGTGTAACCTTACTTGCTTTAGAGTCTACTAATGAAGCTAGGGAGGAAATGGTCCAATAATAGTAAAATCCAATCAATCTCTAAGCCTCCAATGCTGTGTCTCTGGAATCCATACCGTCTTCAAATTCAGGGACTGGAACATAATCAAGGAGTGGCTCACATGGTTTATTAATGGCTAGTGATGACTTTCCTTCTCTTTATAGCATTTGTTATCTCTCTCTCTGCTGCTCCAGAGCTGGGCCTTAACCATAACTACCATATTTGTCATACCTCTGAATGTCAACTATGATGCTGTAGCCTTAGTTTTCCATTCCATTCCAAGAGTCATTTCTGCCCTTACTTGTACATCAGTATATTACTAAGCCACAAATAGCATTGCCTTCTGCTTTCAAGTTCTTTGGATGACTCTAATGCTATTGTTTTTTCATTTGACCTACTATCTATCAGAGACAGAACCACCCACAGACCCTGAGTCTCCAGCACAGCACAGACCCACATGTGCTCTATTCATGGGATTGACTTTTCCCTCTAAAACAGATCTTTTTTTTTTCTGATTAAACTAGTTTACCTCAATAATAACTCCATTTAAAGTTTGTTCCTTCCAATCTGTTAAACTGAATTTCATTTCAAAAGAAGGCTTTTATTCTCCTAAAACTCAGGGAGGGTTAGTAGTGCTTGGGAAAGATATGAATTTCAACTTACCCACTTATTATAACTCATATCAGAGTACCTTAAGCCCTCATATATATAATTCCCTGATGGGTCTGCACTCCTGAGTATCTAGATATGCCTGGACATGTTTGAATCCACAGTGGGCACTTCCACAACTTAGCCTTTCACTCTAGGACACCTACTACACTTGAATAGATTTTATAATTAAAAATAACAGAATTGAGAGAACAAACTAAGAGAAAACATGTGAAAATGCTTTGCATATTGCAGTGCTTTGCAAGTGCAATGTATTATAATTAATCCTTATTCTTTGTTTATTTGATAGAAATCCATGTCCATGGGGGAATTGAAGGCATCAAATAGTGAAAGTTAAAAATAAAATAGGGGACCTGGTTGGCTTAGTCAGCAGAGCATGTGACTCTTGATTTTGGGGTTGTAAGTTCAAGCCCCACTTTGGGTATAGAGATCACTTAAAAATAAAATCTTAAAAGAATTAAGGATAATTAAAAAAAAGATAGTAGTGATTGATGTAGAAATCAAGTTGATATACACATGGAAGGTAATTCAAAATCTATGTACTAAATAGAATTTCTGTGGGCCTATTTGAATTCAATAGACACTTGCCAAATGAATAGAGATAAAAGTTGAAAGATGATTCTGGAGTACCTGAAAAGTAAGTCACACTCAGCCTACATACATTAGGCAAAAGAAAAATAAGTGAAACTATACAGCATGGAGAATTACAAAGCTTGACTCCAGAGGTCAACTACTTGGGTTTAAATTTGAGGCCTCTCATTTATGAACTGTAGATGAATTTTGACAATGTTCTTAATCACAGTCTCTCATGTATATATATTAGTAAAGTTTCTCCGAAGGGTTTTTGAAGGTATTACGTGAGTCAATACATATAAAGCACTTACTATCAGATCAAGCACAGTAGCAAGTGGTCAATATGAGTAAATTTTACAAGTGATCTATTCATGCCATTGTTTGTCACAAAAGTAAGTTGAATAGGGTTAGAATTTACTCAAATTTTCACTAAAGCAGAAATTTAGGGACTTGTATTTTTCAGTTAGTTAGAATTTAGTGAATGTTATTTGTAATTGGATTGAGAATTACTTCCTTAATTTTAAGCAACAGTTAGAAAGCAGTCAAAATATTCAAGTGGTGTAACTCTTAACATATAAAACTAGCTAATTTGCCCTTTTGCTCACAATATGGGCAAAGTGGAGAAGTGCCTGGGTGGCTTGGTCAGTTGAGCACCCCACTCTTGATTACAGCTCAGGTCATGATCACAAGGTTGTGGGATCGAGCCCACATCAGGCTTCATGCTGATCATGGAGACTTGCTTGATATTCTCTCTCTCTCTTTCTTTCTCTCTCTCTCTCTGGCCATCTCCCACTCCTACTATCCCTCTAAAAAAACAAAATAAACAAAAAAACCAATATGGGCAAAGGGACACACTCATTATAGGATAAGTTCAAGAAATAACAGTTGATATTAAAATGATTAAAAATCACACTCAAAATGACTGCTATAAATGGAGATTACTCTTACAATTGCTATAGAAAACAATTAATATTCATGTGCAGATACAGTTTTATTTACAAATATCAGATATGTATTTTGTTTTAATCTACTGCTATAAATGGAAATCATTTCTCTATTACTATAGAAAGCAAATTAATAATCATATGTAGATATAGTTGAAGCTCTGAATATTAGTGAGTGTATCAAGTAACTTGTCTTAAAGTACAGTTTTATAAAAGGAAATTACTTTCATAAGCATTTGAGAGCTTAATTAATAATCATAGATACAGTTTCAGTTACAAATATTAGAGTTTATTGTGTCAAATTGAAAATATTTGCACCCTGAAAGCATTTTCAACAATTCTTGAAAACCAAATGCTTAACAAAAAACAAAAAATGTTCACCATAACAATACCTTAAAAATTCTGTTTACTAAAACATGAGGTTGGAGCAAAAATTTAAAAAAAAATGTGGATGTCAGCAATGCTTCTATTGTCTCCCAGAAAGGCATAGTAGTGAGTTAATAATATTCCCATTGGTCTAAAAACAGGGCTGTCTGACAGAGTACTGACTCATAAGCAGCCTGTTGGCCATATTTAATAGAGAAACTGGCAGTTAATTAGCTGTGTTCTGAAAATAAATATCCTATCATTGTTGACAATGAAAAATCACTATAGTTTAGACAATTTCCAAGACTATACCATATTCACATAAACCAAGATAGACTACACATATGTGAAAACCTTTCATATAAGGATATGGTTTCATGACATATATCCTCATGGAATTTAGTTAAGGAGATATTTAATAGCTGATCCTCATTGCAGTCAACTCAACCATTTGAGGCTGATTATCCAGTTTCTGGGTTACTCATGTCGTGCTTTTTCTTCTAGTGCTTCCTCTGGCTGACATCCTTTTGACCATTTCACCTCTCATTAGCACCTGCAAAATATAACTGAAAGCAGATGAACTCAAACCACTCAGTTATGTTTCTCATTAGCAGCTCTACTGAAGGATTCTATCCAAGAGGTGGTTGCAACTATTGGGTAAAATTAGGTTTCTGGATTATCAGTGGATTTCAATTATCCATGTTGTTTCTGTCCCTCATGACCTTGCATAATCTAAAGTTGGCCATATTTATATTTGCCTTGTTATATGGAAAAAAAGTGTATCTTTAAAGGGAAAATTAAGGATACTGGCTATCTGTTCTCTTGCTGAGAATTTTCCCTAGTCCCTTTTTGTATAGCTAACTAAAAAGCACATAAGGTCCTATGAGAATTCATACTAATTGTTGTTTGTTTTAATTTTTATTGTAATTGGTAAAACCATAAAAGTAATCTTATGGACATGTAGATATTTAGCCACATTTCTCATATTTGAAAAATCTTTTTGTGAGTGTGTTAAACACTTAATTTGACAACTCATTATTTATACTAATCTCAGTCAGAAATATTGTAGCCAAGGACTGTCAGTAAGAATATGCTTTTAAAGCTTATCCTATGATGCATGAAGGGTGTGTCTTCAGGGAAAACAAGAATTGTGTATCTTTCGAAATCATGAAATACTTCAGTCTACTATAATCTTTGTTGTTTCATGCATTTGAACATTTAATTGTAAAAGAATTATATGTTATTTTAGAAAATAGAGATAACCATAGAAATTGCCCATAATCTCACCAATGATAACCAGTTGCCATTTTGTAGTATATGCTTACAGAACTTTTCTGTTCATAAGTAGATTAACTCACCATCCTCCAAGTGAGGCCATATGTAATTTTGTTTTCTAACTTGCTTTTTTCACTGAATGTGTCAGGCAGGTTTTTTTTGTGTGTGTGTGCTAGTAAATATGCTTTTATGACATTTTTTGATACACAGCATTCCATTTTATGAGTGTGCCATAATTCATTTAAATATTCTAGGTTTGGATATTTAAATTGTCTTAAAAATTTTTTATAGTACCAAATACCATGAGAAACACTCTGGAATGTAAATATTTATGTGCCTTCTTAATGTTACCTCAAAAGAAAAAAGTAGAAATGGAAATCTGGATCAATGTGTGTCCAAATACTTTTTGCTTAACAAATGCCCCCAATAGTAGCTATACTAAGATTGTACAGATTTTTCACAAGACTTATATCAGTAACGTACTCCTTAGGATTTAATATTAAGAAAGTAGTGTAACTTCTGAGGCGTGTGTGTAAACTTTTAGTTTAATATGGTGTAGCTGATTGCCACATTGATCTTGTTTTTGCTGTGGTTTCCACCTCATGCACATATGTATATTTAATTTGTATAGTTTATTGATATCAATCAATTTAAGGGGATAAGCACCAAAAATACCTAATTTCTCTTGATGAATTATTACAGTAAAACACTAAATGAACTTATTTTAATGTGCTCAAATAATGTGTAATAAAATTGATTTGTTCCTTGATATTCTGAGGATTCTTTGTACTGCATTATATTCAATCTCAGAAGTAAAAGCAAACAACAACAAACAAACCAAAAAATACCTGCCTACAGTTTTGCTTACTAACAACCAACAGTGAAGTGACAAATCTCCACCACTACCAGTACCCCACACCATCCAACGGAGAAAAACATATTGTCTGAAAACATAATGAAATATCCTACATATTTTTTTAACCTTCCCAATCTGCCAACCTACCAAGTCTTTTCCATCTCATTAAGTGATAGCTCTTTCCTTCCATTTGCTCTGGCCAAAAACATTAGTGTCACCCTTGACTCATTCTCCTTCTCTCACATGCCATATCCAATCCATCAGGAAATCCCATTGGCTATATGTTCAAATTATACCTTCAATCAGACCAGTTCTCAAAATCTCCATTACTACCTCCCCAGTACAAGCCAACATTATCTATCTTCTGATTTACTATAGTAGTCTTAACTGACCTCCCTGCTTTGGCCTTTCTACTCCTGCAGTTAATTTTTTGTACATCCCAAGAGATTCTGTTAAAATTATATGTCAGATCAAATCACTCCTTTCCTCAAAACCTTTTAATGGCATCCCGCCCCACTTTGAGTCAAAGCCAAAATCCTTACTATAAACAACAGGACCTTACAGGGTCTATCACGCCCTCACCCTCAGCATTCTCATTGAACCCCTCCCCTGTTTCTCTCCCCTTTCTTGCTTCATGTCAGGTACAATGGTCTCCATTCTATTTGTCTAATAAGTAGCAGCTGTAAAGAACTTGTACTTGAAAATGGTTTCTACATGGCTATAGAAATAGAATTGATAAACAATTCACTGCAATGAGCTCTGTGTGCTTTGTGCCCTTCACACATCCACTCTGAAATATCCCATAGTCATTACTTAAACTCACTCAACAAATTCATTCAGTTAGTAAATATTTATTGAACCTATTATGCTCCAGAAACTGTTATATATGCTATATATCAATAAACAAAACAGACAAAACTTTCTACCTTAGTAGAGTTTCAATTATATAGGGGGAAAGAGAGAGATTGCATAATAAATTGTGAAGTATGCTAAAAAGTAATAATGTAATGGAGAAATACAGAACAGGGATATCAGGTTAGGAATTTGCACATGTATGTATTTCTAAGTGCTGTGTGTATGTGCAGTTGTGCTATTGTTCCTTTCACAATATCATACTTGGATTTGACATATTTCTTGCATTGTATTTTGTATAGGTCATAGATTCTATGTACATGTAATATCCTAGTTACTGACATAATTCCTCATAAATTGGCTATTATAATGTAATAATCTTCCTGCACTTTCCAGCATGACCTGTTCCTTCAATTTACTCTTACTCATTTTATTACTTTAATAGCTAACACATTTATCTCCCTGCCCTCTGAGCCACTGATAGTAATTATAGCTGACACCTTAAGAATTCGTTGGTAATCTTCTGCCACAATAACTTCCTCCCTTCTATTTGGTCTTCTCTCTTGTTTATGCCTCAGGCCTGCCTGTGGCAGTCAGTGATACCCACATGCATTCCTTAACCCCAAAAGTTTGATTGAAACTGCCATAGTCAGAAATGAATTAATGATCTACAAGGAATTAGGCATGGTAAGTCAACTGGTTATTTTCTTAGCAATGTGTCCAATTCTGAATGGAACCCATGTATTTAGATTTGTATCAGTCTATCACTGATTTTGAAGATATACAAATATCCGGGATAGTTCTTGGTTTCCCTGATTTCTTAATCCTGAAATTTTAGCCAACTGTGAGACAAAGCTTTGAGTTATACCCAAAGGTTTCAGGAAAAACTGAAAATTTTAATCTATTGAAGAGCCTGTTTAGATAAGAGGAATTTAATTGACATCCATTTAGGACACTCTTCCTGGAGATGAGATATGGAAAAATATAGGTTCACTAGGAACTTTTCACTTTTCTCTCCTTAGAACTCTGATTTTCTCCTAGTTCAGCCATGCTCACAAGCATTTTAAGTGGATGATTAGTTCTTAAGAAGCATCTTTATACATGAGAAGTAGCTAAATACTAATATAATATCTTAAACTTTGTATGTTTGCCTTTTTAAAATTCATATTACAGTTCTAATTTCATACTTTTTCCATAATATCACCAGATTGTAGGTGAGCTCTTAAATAGACAGTTACTAGGACTAAAACTGTTATATGACCCAATATGCAAAATAGCTCTGGGAAAGGAATACTAAAATTGACTTGATGGTAGAAATGACCTACTCTTTTAAAACGATTTTTGTTTATTCAATGTCACCACAAATAGTTTTTCAGAGATTTGAAAATAAGAGAATTTTGTATTTGGCATAGTACAAAAAGCTCTTTGTGTAATAGTCATCACAGAATAGCTATAATACCATAGAAAGTTTGTTTCAAAACTCAGACTTGGAATTTAAGTTTAGCAATAGGTGAGATTAATTTCCGTGAAGATCTTGGTATTGTAAATATCTTACTCTGTCCTTAAACTTCCCATTATGTTTTCACAAATGAAGCTTAACAGGTTATGATGATATATTTCTTTCCAAGACTGATTAAAAATATTCATTTGGATTTATAACCAAGTGTCTATGAGAGAAATAAGTCAAAATATTAAACCTACAGTTAATGCAGAAATACTATTGAATTGTAATGATTTATTTTATTTCATCTTTTCAAAGTATCTTGAAGAAAAAAAGGCAAAGCTAATAATATGAGCTAAAGCTACCAAGTTTTAAAAAGGTAGGTTACTGAAAGGTGGCTGAAGAGTATGTGGGTGTATCATTGTTTCTAACTTTGAACAAGTTTAAACATTGATAGCTGCTCTGTAATTAGTTATCTAGACTCTATAATAAAGGAATATTTATTAGTTTGCTCCATCTACCTGAGTGGAATGAGGATCTACTGTTCTCCATAACACAGATAGTCATCACTTAATGGTCTTCTGGGCTAGATGTATGCATTACAATATTAAGGGAGCCAAAAATTTAATCATCCTGTCATATTAATTCATTAATTTTAAAAACCTCTCTTTAGGAATTAATGCTTCATTTGTTTTTGTTCTTTTAGGAATTCTGTAGCATAGCTTCTGAAAAATTAAGCAAAGAAA
Organism: Proteles cristata cristata; assembly: GCA_017311185.1. Lineage (NCBI taxonomy): Eukaryota > Metazoa > Chordata > Mammalia > Carnivora > Hyaenidae > Proteles > Proteles cristata. The sequence goes on from JAESUZ010000016.1 coordinate 81,110, forward strand.
ATAGTTACATCGAGTCACAAAGTTGTATACATTGAATTCTGATATAGGCTTCTAAACTATTGCTACCTGAAAAAATTAGTTCAACATTTATGCTATAAAGTGGCTGTGAATACATGTTTTTAATAATAAATATATCAGATGCATTTAGTCAATTAGAGTAATTACAAATGTATGCATGAGCAGTGGTAGAATACTGGATAACTATTTTTAATGGATAAAAGTCAGAAAATAATCATGTACGATATGCGATATGCAAACTAAATGGCTAACTTCTAGAGAAAAAACTGTTTGCCTCTATAAAAACAATACTATTCTCATAACTTTGGTACTTGCATATTGAATTCAGTAATCAAATGGTGAGCATTCACTACTTTAACTATATAAGTATAAAACATTTAAGAGATAGAAAAGTATGACCCAATTTTAGTATGTATAAAAGGTTAATTGGGAGGTGCTACAGTCCTATATATAACTGGTGGGGTTGTAGTTTCATCAATTTATTAAGAACCGAAAGAAGGATAAATATTAGAGCTAGTTAAAATGAGGGGAGAATTATAAAACATTCCTGGGGAACTAAGCAAATGTTACCATTGGGCAACAGATGAACAGTAACATACAATTTAATAGCTCTGCATACAAATCAATGCATATTGGAAAAAATTAAACTAGCTGCATTCTTTGAAAAATTCTGAATTAATTAGTATATCTTGAGGAAGAAAAAAAAAAACTTAAATGTCCAACACAGACAGTTCAGTGAGATCTGTGCTCTGTGCTCAGCTGTGATCAAATGCTGAGTAAAATATTAAAAGTATTTTGAACCAAGTAAAGAATTATTCAAAGGATATGTCATATAACATGCATATACCTGTTTTTGATCACAACACACACAGAAAATAATACATACATACATACCTATGTATACACAATACTAATTGGCTTTATTTAGAGCAAATACATATTTTTCAGCTTTTGTGTGGAATTATGAAACACAATTAAAAATGTACTTAGTATTTTACTATTCCTTGTTGTCATAAAATAAAATATAAAAAGAAAAAAAAAACCCAGAACCACAGATGGTTAGCTTAAAAGTGGTAGGAAGAGAGGGATCTGAGATGGCAGAGTAGTAGGAGGATCTTAGGCTTGCCTCATCGCTAGAATACAGTTAGATAAACATCAAATCATTCTGAATACCCAAGAAATAAATCGGAGGACTGACAGGACAAACTGCACAACTAGAGGGAGGAAAGAGGCCACATCATCGAAGGTAGGAGGTGTGAAGATGTGGTTTGGGGGAGAAATGAATCAGGGATGCTGTAAATGTGAGTAAACCCTGGTTGCAGAGAGAGGAGAGAGACAGTAACACACAGGGGAATGTACAAGGAGAACATATCCCCAAATCCATTGAATGGGAAAATGAAAGGGGCTGATCTTCCTGAGTTTTTACAACCAATGGGACTCCAAGACTGGAGTTTTCAAGGTCTGTGGTATGGCTTGTGTGGAGCCCTAAGGGTACTGCAGTACTCCTGTGGACAGGGAAGGTAGATAGCCCTGGGAGTAGGTAGTGTGATCTTAGGATGCTCTGGGACACACTGGGAGAGATGGTTTCTCCATCTTGGAGCACATGTAAGAAAGGTAGCATTGCCTCTCAGGGATAAAAGACCTGGTGGGCATCACTTTCTTCCCCTGTCCCTTATAATAAACTAACTTTAATAACTGGCATAACACCAACAGTAGCACCCTAAATCTCTTACACCAAGCCCCACCCACCTGAACTCTGCTGATGCTGCTATTCTTGGGCAAATGTGCCTGAGAACAAGAACAGTGGGTCCTTCCTTCAGAAGATTAGCACAAATCCCCTGCACACACCATGTCTACTGACTATAGGGGTCTACAGAATTACAGAAATAGTGGAAAGAGCATCAGGTATCTATTATCAAGCCTACCAGAGCACACCAAGTTAAAACTCACTACACTGTAATCAAGATCCAAACACTCCCCACTGCAGGTAAAAAGAAACTCTGCAAAGGATTGACCTGAGGGAAGAAGTAGCCAAAACATAGCAGCAGAGTAAACACAAAACACACCAGAGAAACACCCTGAAGTGCCAGGCCCTGGACAGTATGTGACTTCTTCTTAGTATAGCCATTACTCAAAAAAAAAAAAAAAACAAAAACAAACAAAAACATAATGGGCTTTCCTAACACACAGAAAAAGACAGAGACCTAGAAAAAATGCCAAGATGGAGGAATTCATCCCCCCAAAAAGAACAAGGAAAGGCCACGCCAGGGATCTAAATGAAACAGATATAAGTAGGAGGAGGCAAGATGGCAGAGAAGTAGGGGGCTCCTTACATTTCGCCTGCATCCATCTCTCAAACAGAGAAGGCCTGAAGTCGTAGGACACTGAGCCACAGGAGTTTGGGAAGAGAAAGAGACAGAGTAAACTGGGAAGGAAACCTCATAACTGCGTGAGTGCGAACTGGAGAAGATAAAAGCGGGACGGGACCCAGAGATACGGGGGGAGTGGAGGGAACCCAGCTTGCGTGCAGCTGCGGTAAGTAATCGGCAAGTGATGGCAAACTGCCATGTGTCCAGGGGAAAGGAAAGGAAAGCTGAGTTTCCTCATAGAACCATCCCTGGAAAAGAGGAAAAAAAACCTCGGCTTGGAAAGACAGTGTTTTTTAGCTCTGGCTAGTGTACTGACTTTAAACCAGGTGCCCTGGTCACAGAAAGCGCCAGGAAAAAAAACAACTGCCATGCGCCTGGCACCATCCATGGCAGCAGCAGCCTGGTGAACCAGCAGCAATGCCTGGGGAGGTGGTCCTGGGCCCGGTGAAGCGGCAGCGGCGCGAGCAACAGCGGCCTGCTGAAGCGGTGGCGGCACACTGTGGCGACCCAGACTTTGTTACCTTCCCCAAACGCACTCGGGTTTTATCGCTGATTGACCCCGGCAGATCTGAGGCTGCAACACTTCCCCCACCCCCCACTCAACCGAAGGCAACAGGGAAGGAGTGACCTGTGGGACTGTTTGGGGAGGTATAAAAAAGCCCGGAGACTGGGACGTGGAAACAGGCACAGTGTGGGGCATAGAACTCAGCCCACCTTGGCTACATCCTCAGCACAGGGAAATCGGATCCCAAGAAGTGATATGCAGCGCTTGGTTGAGAAGAAACTGGGGCGACGCCATTCTTCTCCCCACAATCACCAAGAAGGAGCCTCAGGGAGGCCAGTGGACACAGTGGAGACAAGACCTGCCTACACCAAACCACGCCCATCCCCTCCAGATAGCTATTTTGTTGTTGTTGGAGCTGTTTTTTACCTGAGTCTGGGTTTGCGTGTTTATTGGTTTTGTCTGTGCGTTTGTGTACCTGTGTTCCCTCTGTGGTTGTCTGTTTTCTTTGTCCAGGGCTGCCTCAAGAAACAAGCCAAACTACACATGGTGGAGACTCCCAAATACCACAACCAGTAGGGAAACAAAAAAAAACAAACATTCAACAAGAGAAACCAAGAGACACCATCCAAAGAACACTTCCTGAACAGACAGGCCCGGAACAGTCAAGAGTCCTCTCTAATACGGGAGAACTCGCAGCGGCCGAGTGTAAAACAAGCTTTTAAAAGTAACAAGAGATAGAAAGCTAACCAAAATGACAAAATGTAAAAACATTCCTCCAAAGAAACTCCAGGAAGAAATGACAACTAGAGAACTACTCAAAAGAGATATAAGCAACAGAACTGACAAGAATTTAGATCAATAATCATAAAATTAATTGCCGGGCTTGAAAAAAGCATGGAGGACATCAAAGAAACTATGGCTACAAACAATATGGAGCTTAAAAGTATTTATGGTGAATTTAAAAATGTGATAAATGAGATACATAATAAACTGGAGGCGTCCAATGCATGGATTGAAGAGGAAGAAAGGAGAATAAGTGATTTAGAAGAAATATTATAGAAAACAAGGAAGCTGAGAAAATGTGAGATAAACTGATCCAGGAACATGAAAGAAGAGTTCGAGAGCTCAGCGAAACGATCAAATGGAAGAATATCCATATCATAGGAATTCCAGAAGAGGAAGAGAGAGGGAAAGGTGCTGAAGGAGTCCTGTAACAAATTATAGCAGAGAACTCCCCAACCTGGAGAGGGAAGTAGAAGTTGAAATTCAAGAGGCACAGAGAACTCCCCTCAAACGTAATTTGAATGGGTCTTCTGCACGACATATCATAGTGAAACTGGAAAAATATAAGGACAAAGAGAATTCTGAAAGCAGCTAGGAAGAAAAGGGCCCTTACATACAAAGGGAAACCTATAAGAGAGGTGACAGATGTATCTACTGAAACTTGGCAGGCCAGAAAGGAATAACAGGAGATCTTCAATGTGAACGGAAAAAATATGCAGCCAAGAAACCTCTATCCAGCAAGCCTGTCATTCAAAATAAAAGGAGAGATAAAAGTCTTTCCAAATAAACAAAAATTGAAAGAATTTGTCACCACTAAACCAGCCCTACAAGAAATCCTGAAGGGGACTCTCTGAGGGAAGTGTTGCAAGGAATGCAAGATACCAGAGACATTACCACAAGCATGAATCCTACAAAGGACACAATGACTCTAAACCAATATATTTCAATAATAACACTGAATGTAAATGGGCTAAATGCTCCAATCAAAAAACATAAGATTGCAGAATGGATGAAAAAACAAACTCCATCTATATGCTGTCTACAAGAAACGCATTTTAGACTGGAAGATACCTTCAGATTAAAAGTAAGGGGATGGAGAAATATATACCATGCTACGGGAAGTCAAAGGAAAGCTGGAGTAGCTATACTTATATCAGACAAACTGGAATTTAAATTAAAGACAATAACCAGGGATGAAGAAGGGCATTATATAATAATTACAGGGTCTATCCATCAGGAAGAACTAACAAGCATAAATGTCTACACACCGAATATGGGAGCACCTAAATATTTAAAACAATTAATCACAAACAGAAACAATCTTATGGGCAAGAATGTGCTAATAGTAAGGGACGTTAATACTCTGCTTACAGCAATCAATAAATTGTTAGAATAGACACAGAAAATCACTAAAGATACAATGGACTTGAATGACACATTGGACCAGATAGATTTGACAGATATATTCAGAACTGTACATCCTGAGGCCATGGAATTAACTTTCTTCTCAAGTACACATGGCACATTCTCCAAGATAGATCCCATACTGGT